>SNQJ01S0000797.1:596084-611364 GCA_010110895.2 Picea sitchensis | reverse complement strand
GCACTTGGTGAAAAAATTGAGGAACCCTCTTTAGTTCAAAAATTTTTGAGATCACTGCCAGATAGGTTCAACCCAAAGGTCCCATCTATAGAAGAAATTAATGATATAAAGGCTTTGGATTTTGATAAACTTCTAGGAACGTTGACTTCATATGAAATGAGGATAGTTACAGAGAATCCCACCTCTAGAGAAACATCATTTAAAGAAGATAAGAATGAAGATTCTGAGCTTGATGAAATTGAAGCAAAATTCGTGAGAAGACTAAAGAAAGGATCAGGAAAGTAACAAGGTAAGCTACCGTTCAAATGTTTCAACTATGGTAAGATAGGTCATTTTGCAAATAAATGTCCACACAAGAAACATGATCAGAACTCTGAAGGTGAAAAAAAGTTCAAACCTAAGAGATTTGGCAAAAAGAAAAGTTTATGTGTAAACGATGTTAACTCTTTAGAAGACATAGATAATGACTCCTTGCATGAAGATAAGGAAAATGACTTCATTCTTATGGCCCAAGATGATTATGATAATAAAATCATAGGAAGTGAGGCTAATGAAGAAGAAGCTGTGGTTGATATGGAAGGAGAACTGATCAGTGCACTTTGATAGACTCTGAATTAAGAAAAAAAAGAAAAAACAATTGCTGATACAGTTCGAGAAAGATAGTAAACAACCTGATGAAGACTTTTCCCTGCTAAAAGTGAAATTAGAAGAGGAAAAGAAAAATGAGGACATTCTAAAACAACAGTTATCACAAAAGAAGGCAATATGTAAAGCTTTGGAAGAAGTAGTGAAAACTAGGAAAGAGTTGGAGAAGTTTCAAGCCTTGTATCATCAAAATCTGTCAAGTATCAAAGCCTCAAAAGGATTAGCCACCATTCTGAATCAGCAAAGGAATCCAAAGTTGAAAACAAGGTTGGGTTATGAAGAGGGATCAAGTAGTGGTCATCCAAGCAACAAAGACTTCATCAAGTTTGTCAAATCTACAACCAATGACGACAACAAACCTGCAGAAATAAAGGAAGATAATCAACCGCCCAGGAGGAGTAAAGAAAAAGGTGCCAGAACTGAATCTATAGAACAAGGAAATAATACACTCCCTGCTCAAGGAAATCATCAGCATGGAAGAAATCAATTTTCTCAAAGAAGACAACCATTTTCCAGGTACAAAGAATTTTTCTATGGATATTGTTTCTACTGTTCTAAATTTGGTCACAAAGCTGTAAATTGTTCCTTAAGACTTAGACATGAGAAATTAAGATTTCCAAGGAATAAATATCTACCACAACAAAGAATGATACAACCAAGTAACAAATCATCACAGATTGCAAATTGCCAAATTAAGTCTAGAGACATGCAACTGAGGAGGTCAAGAAATAATAAACAATCAATAAGTAGACAATGCTACAACAATAACTTTGACCTATTGAACAATGAGATTGAATGCTATAACTGTCACAAATTTGGCCACAAATTTGCAAACTGCCATCTGAAGAACTACAAAGCAGATCCAAGGATAAAGTTCTTAGATAGAAAGGCCAACACATGGAAAAGGAAAGATAGTAAAAAAGGTGGTCTAGCACTTTCAACTCAAAAATAAAAGGCCTCTGGGAATATAGACAATGGATGTTCCAAGCACATGACTAGAGACAAGGATAAGCTTCTGTCAATAAGTAAAAGAAAAACAGGAGATGTGATCCTTGAAAATGATGAACCAGGTAAAATCAAGGATAGAGGGATGGTGAGTTTGAGTAATGTCAACGGAGATGCCCAGTACATTCTGCTTGTGGATGGTCTGAGACACAATTTTCTCAATACAAGTCAAAAGTGGGACAGAGGCAGTGAAGAGGTGTTCACGTCCAAAGAGTGTAACATAAATGTAAACTCAGGACAAGTGGTGAATAAAGGCATAAGGACAATTAATGATCTTGATATTGAATCCTCCCCTGCAACTAAAGAAGAAGATACAGATACAATAAAAGAATGTTTAGTTAGCATATATCCCATGGAAGAAGTAGAAGAAGAATCAAGTCATAAGATGGAAGCTAATGTTTTGAAGGTTGAGAAGTCAAACAACCAAAGCAAGTTCTTAAACAGCTCCATGACCCTCGATAAGCTCTTGGATAGTCAGAGATCACCAAATGACAAATCTGGTATTGGATACAACAAGGAAGAAATCAATACTCCTAAGAAACCTGATACAGGTCCTTCATCTCTGAAAAAGAAAAGCAGGTATGAGAGTGGTTGTAGCAGTTTTTTCTTGTGATTGAATATGGTCATAAAAGCCTTGGATTGTATGCATCATGGAAGAAAAATGAAATTGCAGTAATAGAGATCGATGAGAATCAATGGGTAGATCCAAGGGTTATTTAAAAAATACAAGCTACAATTACACAGTGTTTCACTAGGACAACAACATCTTCAACAATAGCATTTTGTTTTACAAAATGATATACATGACATCTTGTAGAGATAACAAGAGGAAAGACCTTGTCAAGGAAAGCTAACCTTTTAGGAACAAAGGGGGAAAATAGTCAGAAGAAGAGAGAACAATGACAGGGGGAGTCATCCAGTTATGACAAGAAAAGGTTGATGAAGGAGTCCCAGTAAGAGAGGTGAGAAAGATTGAGTATTCTACAGAGGATACAATGGAAGCTGAAGATGAACAGGTCCAAGAATCAGAAGGAGAAGACTCTGGTTTAGATACAAATATTCTGCAGGCCTCAAATAAGAGAGTACATCCTGTCAGGGGGAGTTTGTGTTGATTTAATATCTGATACCTCATAAAAATACATGCTACAGTTGGAGGTCCAAACAGATTAGCGCAACCGTTCAGGGTTGTCATCAATGCCAAATGGGGAGATTTTTGGCATGTTTACAAGAAGAGAGTGCTTGTCATTGATGGCAAGAACAACAACAATGATGGCATGTATACAAGCAATAAAAATAACAACGATAGCATGCGTACAGTTATTGATGGAAAGAACAACAATGATGAAGGTATGGTTACAGGAAAGAATAGTAGCGACGTTGGCAGGTTTATAGTTGGGAGACAACAATGGAAAATAGGCAGGCAAGGAAGCTCAGCAGTGATGATGGCATGGCAAGATCAAAAGCGTAAACTCCATTTTGGAGTTTTGGATATCAGGAGTTGGAGGAGTCAAGAGTCGAGACTCTTCATCACAGGAGTCTCGAAGTTGCGAAATGGAAAATGCCGAAATCCTGAAACGAACATGTCGCAAGATCAAAAGCTTAAAATCCATTTTGGAGTTTCAGATACCGGGAGTTGGAGGAGTCAAGAGTCAAGACTTTTCATCACAAGAGTCCCAAAGCTGCGAAATGAAAAATGTCGAAATCTAGAAACGAGCATGTCGAAAGATCAGAAGCGTAAACTCCATTTCAGAGTTTCGGATACCGAGAGTTGGAGGAGCCAAGAGTCGATACTCTTCATCACAGGAGTCCCGAAGTTGCAAAATGCAAAACCCTGAAATCCTGAAACAGACACGACGAAGGCCCGTGAAGTTTCAAAATCATGATAAGATCTGGACCATTGGGTTCATAGGACATGTGGTGAAATATAGTCATTTCGCTAACTAGAAATTCAAAGGAATGAGGTTCCCTAACCTCTTGAACTCGCGATATGCGAAATCGCGAAATAATCCTAGTCATTGGATCAAGGACAAATCTGTGCCATCAGACCCAGGAGGTGAATGTGGAAGACCATGTCAGCAAGGATAGGTGACAACTTATGTCAGAAAGGACACATGGCGCAATCATATAAGGACAAGTGTCAAGTTGATTTGGCATTTCAAGAACCTGGAAATCACAATTCTGAGTGACACGTGGCAGACACATGGATCATGACATGTCATCGAGTGATGTCATTCCAGGAATTTAGTTTCGGTAGTTTTAGCATCAACTCTCCCCCAAAGTCCCAAAAGATGAAGTTTTGGGGTGGAGGATAGCGGTCCAATCACCATGGATCGTGGACCATTGATCTAAAGAGTGAAGCGCTCAAATGATTAGCGAGTGTTCATAGGTTGTGGTCACATTGTCGAGAATTGGAGGAAGGCGCTAACAACTAAACTCCATTTCGGAGATCGCGACATGGAGATTCGAGATGCTTCGCAATAGGAATTCGCGACATGTGAAATCAAAAAGTGCCAAAATGCGAAAAACACCTTTTGGTGTAGGTTTCGTATACCGAGAGTTGGAGTGTTGAAACACTTCACCATAGGAATGCCGAAATGTCGAAATGCCGAAATGCGAAAAACACCTTTTGGTGTAGGCTGTGGTCACCATCAGTGGTCATGTGAGAGGGAGGAGCTAACACCAAGCTAAGCTCCTTTTCGGCGATCGTAACATGAAGATTCGAGACTCTTCACCACAGGAATGTCGAAATGCCGAAATGCAAAATGGCGAAATCAACGCTAGACCCTATTCTTGTAATCCAACTGTGTTGGATACTTGGAAATCTGATCGAAGGGATATTGTTTCTCTTCACAGTTAATCAATCAGTTACAATTCAGTTAGCATAACTGAATCATGACTCTTGGATGGTTGGTGATTTAGTTGCTAATGCATTTTCTTGGAGGTTCATAGTGTAACTGCTAGAAACTATTGATGGTTTCTGCCAGAGGACTCGAAGAGACTTCAGGGTGATTGCTAGAGAAGATGAAGAGTCTCGAGGCATCTTCCAGTGGCATGAAGAATATTCATAGAGGCTATTGACAGATGTAAGACCATTGGAGCCTGGAACTATAATAGAGGGAATGAGCTCGACTGTGACAAAGAAGACGAAGAGTCTTAACTGCTGGAGAGGCTAAGGAATATCGACATAACACCCAGTGATGATGGACGCATGGGTTTAACTGCCAAAGAAGTTAAAGAGTTTCAATGATGATCAAGCAGAGCACTTGACATGGGGAGAGCATGCAAAATCATTATAAATAGAGGATGCAGAAGATGCACACAAAGAGAATAAAAATGTAGAACAAAGAAGAGATTGGGTGTTGTTGAGAGTGATTCAGGTATGTAGAAGGAGGCAGAGTGCAGCAGATGAAATGCACAGAAGAGGAATGGTGCATAGAAGGGACATGGAACATAGAGCATAAAAGGCAAAAGAACATAAAGCGTAAGGAATGTGTGCAGGAAGACACTGATGCAGGTAGAGAAGAGCAGTGTAGCAGAACAGTAATGAGACTAGTAAGCCATTGATGAACATTATATCACTGTAATAAGTTTCAGTAGCAAAGATTGATATTTTAGGGTGGTTGGGAGGTGCTAGGGAGGACTGTTGTCCTCAGAGGTTTAAGTGGGTGCTTGAACACAGGGAGTTGTAGCTTCCATCTGGTTGCACCCAGAGAAACTAGGATGACAGGGTGGTGCAAGGGAGAACTGTTGTTCTCTGTTTTACAGGTTGGTGCTTGTGTGACTAGAAGTTGGTGCTTCCATCCAATTGGTGCTGGAACACTTAGGGAGTTGTTTCTTCCTTGTAGTGGGTGCTGGAGAAACCAAAGAGTTGGTGCTTCCTTCTAGTGGGTGCTAGAGAAACAAGGGAGTTAGTGCTTCTTTCTAGTGGGTGCTAGAGAAACCAGGGAGTTGGTGCTTCCTTCTAGTGGGTGTTAGAGAAACCAGGGAGTTGGTGCTTCCTTCTGGTGGGTGCTAGAGAAACGAGGGAGTTGGTGATTCCTTCTAGTAGGTGCTAGAGAAAACAGAGAGTTGGTGCTCTCATCAAGTTGCATCTTGCAAAACAGAGTTTGTAGCCTCACAATGAGTTGGAGCTCATCTGTATGATAATGTATAGAATGAAAGGATTACTTATCATACCAAGAAGAAGAGGTTTTTACCCTTTATGGGTTTCCTCAGGAAATATCTGTCTCTGTATATTTCATATGTGTGACTGATGTCGAATGTTCTATTTCTTACCTCCTTGCATTATTGTAATTGTCATTAAGTGCTCTGTAAAGAGTTTAAAATAAGCATAATTGTTTAAGAACAGTAACAACTGATTCAACCCCTCCTCTGACTTGTCCAACATATCGTACAAACATGAATTAGGTACTACTGATAATGGGACCATTTTTTTAATCTATGGGATTACACAAGGGATTTACCAATAGGGTTCACACAACATAATACAACAATATGCATAAGTATACACAAGCACACATAGAAGAAGAGATGGAAAAGACAAGTAATGGTGAGACCAACAACAAGTATCATTATATTATGATCAATACCACACCACATTTACGTTCATGACCTCATGTATTAATACTTTGAGTCAGTTGGCAGGTAGCTAAAAATTCTTTAACTACCCTAGTTGGTCAACTCAACCTAACGGTCGATTGACTTACATTACATATTCAACTTACTTTCATAGTTTCCTATTATTACAGTTCATCAATTAGTGGGTATAGTCAACTAGGCCCTCCAAGATGTATGATCAAATGCAATGCATAGGCATAAAACCCAACGAATTGATACTTATTTATGTCATCAATGCATGTGGAAAACTATTAGATATGCAAGCAAGCAAGAAGATTCATGAAGGTATCATTGCTAGTGGATTTGAATTAGAATTTTTTTTGGGTGCCACACTCACACTAATGTATGCCCCAAGAGTTTATAGAATGCACACCAAGTTTTCGATAGAATACCTTTTTTCTAAAGTATAGTACGTAGGGAAAATACTCGAGTACTTCTCCTCATTTAAAGGATGGTACCTAGGGTAAACCCTATAATATTTAAGGGACAATGCTATTCAATAACATGGCTCAAATATATTACAACAATATAATCATTATGATCTTACCATATCACTTGCAGGAATTGAAACTAGGTGGGGAGGATAACAATCATTCCTCCTAGCCAAACCCAATTCACTGAGTGTTTGATAGAATACCTAAAGATGAAAAGTAAGAATATCCATTTCTAAGATATTATTATGCTTTCAAAAAGTTATGGTTTCTTCAAATAAAAGTAATAGGGGAAATAAAATACTATAGTGTATAGATATGAAAGTGGTAAATATATGTCAATGCACATTGGGTTTGGAGTAATTTTTGTTTTGTCCATGGTGGATCCATATCTTTTCAAAAATGATTACCTATATTTCTTATATTTCTAGATTTTCTAACCAATTGGTCCATTTCTTTCTTTCATCAACTAGGTAGATTTAGGTTAGGCATGGCACATATATTGAAACTTTTGTGAAATATGAATACATTTTTTTATCTATGAACAAAAATCTAAATACCACAGTGAAATTATTTAGTGGTAGTATTTTGTTAGTGTTTCGTTTTGAAGACAAGAGAATAATTTTTTTATCATAATATGAAAAAATCATCCATTTTGTTAGGTACCAAATGTATCATGATAAGCAGAAAACACAAATATTGCAACACATACTAGCAGAACATCAAAATATAGAGAGACACAAGACCAAAAATGATACCTTTATTGATAGAAATCCAAGTTCACTTTCCTCTTTGAGGGGGAACCTCCAACAAATTAGAGCTATATTACAATGATTCTCAAGATAAGACATTCTCATGCCTTATACTCCTATTTATACTAATTCTATCTTCTAAAGAATATTCTAGAGGAAGATCTTTCTAGAAGCAGGAGCTTCTATAAAGTCTTCCTACATTAGACTTGTTCACATTATTAAATAGGACTGATTAACTAATGTCAATTTATATTACATGAAAAATGTATTATTATACCTATGTGAGGGATTAGGGATGTTGGGTATGTGTTATATTCTTTTCACGACTAGAACTTCATGTCCATTTTTGGGCAGTTTTTCGGCACATGGTTTTCCGTTGATGGTTTACTATTTCCGGTTAAAGAATTATGGTTGTTGACTAATACAGGTTATTGGATTAGGGTTTTGGATGCTACGAGATCCTATATGTATATTGTTTTGTAAACAATGTATTAGGAGAATGAATATAGAATATGCGGGTTTTCCCAGTTTGGGTTTCCAGGGGAAAAATCTTTGTGTAATGTGTGTATTTTCCATTGTATATTTTTTGTTCTTTTATTGAAAATATGTTTGCAGTAAATAATTGTACAAGGTTAAAATATACATTTGGTATCAGAGAAATTATTGGATTTAGGGGGATTCCTCTATGGTCATGGGTTTGGCTCGGGACTGTGATAAACCTTGTTACAATGGGAGATCTGTGGTATTGCGTCTTCAAGTGAAAAGAAATGGCGAGCAGTTCGAAAATAAAGATCGAGAAATTTAATGGGAGACGTTTTGAGTTGTGGAAGCTCAAGTTGGAAGATATTTTGGTATACAAATATCAGTGTACCATAGTGGATCTAGGTATTTCACCTATAATAATGTCATCAGATGAGTGAAAAAAGTTGGATTGGAAGGCAAAGAACACAATCTGATTGTGTCTCTCGGATTCAGTATTACTGAATGTGTCTGGGGAATCTACAACTAAGGATTTATGGAATAAGTTGGGGAACTTGTATCAATAAAAGTCTCTGGTAAATAAAATATTCCCACAGAAGACATTGTATAAACTTAGGATGAGATATGTAAACTCGGTGACATAGCATCTGAATGCCTTCAATACTGTGTTAAGTCAGTTATTATCTGTTGAGATTAAAATTTCAGATGAAGAAAGTGTATCAATATTTTGTGCTCTTTACAAAACTTGTGGGATAGTCTAGTTGTGGCCATAGGTAGTAATACAACTACCTTGATTTTCGATGATGTGGTCTCATCCTTGTTGTCAGAGGAGATGAGATGGAAGAACATGGAAGGACAAAGAACATATGCATTATTTGCAAGAGGATTCTCCCAGGATAGAAATAGATCTAAGTCATCAAGTGGGAGATGTAAGTATAAGGGTAGATCGAAATGTCCCGAAAAGTTTGTAAAGGTATGATGGAAATGTGGAAAAGAAGGGCACTTCAAGAAGCAATGTACATCCAAAAATGTTGACAGAGTGAAGGGATCCGAATGTGCTCCCTCTACTTAAGAAAATGCCTCCAAGGAAGGAGGGGATTTGTTCTTGGCTTCTTCAAGAACACATGAAGATAATGAGGCATGGTTGGTTGGATTAGGTGCATCCTTTGATATGAATATCCACAGGGAGTGGTTCTGTGAATATGAAAGGTATGATGGAGGTAATGGTTTCCTAGGTGATGACTTGACAACCAAAATAATAGGAAGAGGAAGAATCAAGTTGAGGCTCATAGATGGAAGGATTAGAAAACTTCTTGGTGTTCTGCACATCCTAGGATTGGCCAGAAATTTGATTTCTATAATAAAAATGGACGATGTTGGGGTAAAAATGATATTTGAAAAAGAAATATACGGGATGGTTCGAGGAGAAATGGTTTTGTTGAAGGGAGTTTGGATTGGAACTCTGTATAAGCTGCAAGGAAGCACTATTTGTAATGGGTGTAATAGTTCCATTATTCCTAATATTGGAGTAGACTAAGAAAAAACTCCTATTGTCTCTATAGAAAATGTTATGTTGTAGCATCAAAGACTGGGGCATATCGGAGAGAAGGGTATTCAACTACTACAAGGTAAAGGTATGGTTGAAGGTATTTCTAACTTCTCTTTGGATTTTAATTTATTTGAACATTGTGTATATGGGAATCAAAGTCAGGTAAGATTACCTCTAGTGCAATGAGGAAGAATGAATTTTATAGCTAGTGCACAATGATGTTTTTGGGCCTGTGTCGGTTCCATCATTGGGAAAATCTATGTACTATGTCTCATTTATAGATGATTTCTTGAGGAATACTTGGATATATTTCCTTAGGAAGAAATATGAAGTCTTTGATAGGTTTAAAGAGTTTAAGGCTCTTGTTGAGAATCAAACAGATAAACAAATTAAGGTGCTAAGAAAATATAATGGTGGAGAGTTCTGCAGGAATGAATTTGAAGAATTTTGTAAAAGGTGTGGGATAGCAAGGTAGAAGAGTACTCCATATACACCTAAAAAAAATGGAGTTTTAGAAAGGATGAACATGATGTTGATGGAAAAATCAAGGTTCATGCTCAATGGTGTCGAGTTAGGGAAACAAATCTAGGTAGAGGTAGTGGGTATTGCATGCTACATGGTCAATATATCACTCTCATCAACATTGGATTACAAGACTCCACAAGAAGTATGGACTCATAAGAAGCCTTCTCTCACACATCTCAAGGTATTTGGTTGAGGCTTATGTTCATGTTCCAAAGGAAAACATAAGTAATCTAGATAAGAAGGTTGAAAAGTGTATATTTATTGGGTATAAAGATGGTCTCAAAGGTTATAAGATTTGGAACCCAAAAACTAAGAAGGTTGTGTATATCCGAGATGTAGTATTTAGAGAAATGAAGGATGTTGTCAAACAAGAAGTACTACCAAGTAAGGAAGAACCAGAGAAAATAGATTTTGAGTCAAAGGATGATTAATCAAACTCTACAGAAGAACATGAATTAGAAGAAGAAGACCCTTTTACTCCAGTATTGAGGAGTTTAGTGTGGAAAAAAATGCTACTAGAAAGGTATAATACATATGATTTCCATTCAAATGTTTCTTTGTCTATTACTGATGATGATCCTAGAACTGTTAGGGAGGTAGTGGAATAAGAGGATGGAAAACTCTGTAAAAAGGCCATGGTTAAAGAAATGGCATCCTTGGATAAGAATGAGTATTGGGATCTAGTGGTGTTTCTGATCGGAAGAAATCCTATTGGCAGAAAATGGGTATTTAAAAAGAAGTTGAATGTAGATGAAAAAGTGGAGAAATACAAATCTTGATTAGTAGCAAAGAGTTATTCCCAAGTTGAGGGAATTGATTTTGGTGATATTTTTTATCATGTTTCCAAGTTAACCTCTAGTAGATTTACGTTATTTGTTGTTGTTGAATTTGATTTTGAAGTAGAACACATGGATGTGAAGACAACATTCCTACATGGGGATCTGGAAGAAGAAATCTACATGAAGAAACCATAATTATTTGTTGTGAAGGGAAAGAAGGAGATGTTATGCAAGCTAAAAAAAGTCCTTGTATGGTTTAAAACAATCACCAAGGATGTGATATCAAAAATTTGATACTTATATGTTGGCACTTGGCTTCACAAGAAACAAAGAGGATTACCATGTGTATTTTAATTTAATTTGTGATCATTTGATTTATTTGGTAGTGTATGTGGATGACATGTTGCTGATAGGAAACAATAGGGAGATTATCAAGGATGTGAAAACTCAGGTGTCCTGTAAATTTGACATCAAGGATCTTGGTGTTGCAATGATCCAGATTATTTTGAGAATGACATGAAGACAATAATATAACTGATATATAACAAGGAAATAATCAAAGATAATGTGGAGAACACATAAATATAGTGGAAACCAATTTCTATTAATGAACAAGAGAGAAACACACTATAGAACAAAAACTAGTAGAATGGGGTAGCCTATCTCTAAAAATAAAGAGATGTTGGCTACGCTTCATTCGCAACAAGATTTACAAAACACTCCATTGCATGCCTAAAGGGATTCTTTCACCTCAATTATATATGAGAGAGTGAGAGGAGAACAATTCCCATGATGCATGTGGGACAAATTGGAAGAAGTTTATAAAATTCCATAGGCATGTAAAACACTAGGACTTCCCGGGCGATCACTCATCCCAATACTACTCTAGCCTCAATGTGCTTAACTACGGAGTTCTAATGGGATCCAGTGAATTAACACTATGTTATGGGCATGTACATAATAGCACTATGAAATCATTACATTATGTCTGTAATTAACATATGAAGATGACATTGCATTCCATTCCCCATAAAAAAGGTGAATATCATGGTTTATCAAAACCACAAGCTCAAAATGGTGATTCAGTGGAAAAGGTGGATGGCCACTGAGATCCATCTTGATCATTCCTCCACCCTTAGGAAGAAATGGTCCCCATTATTTCAAGTTCCCTTGGGAGATGGGGAGACTTCTTCTAAATCTGAATCTTGGTGTGATGCTTTCCTTGTTGAAGAAGTTGTCTTGCTAAAGAATTTGTCTTTCTTATCTTGTTTAAGGATGTCATGAACCTACTTCTCGAGGAGTTGGATATGTTCAAACAATCTAGCTACATGATATACCTGAGTGTGGGAGGACTCTTTCGCTGAAGATGAAACATGAAGAGTATGAAGTGTTCTGTTATAACCTTTCTTGACTGGGTAGTGTGGAGGCACCCCCGTAGGTGCAACAAGAACATCTTGGTACTCTTCTACAATCTTTTCAATCTACTTCTATTGGATAGAAAGGCCTTAGGATGAGTCTACAATGGTTGTAATGTTCTTTTGTTCACCTTATGATCAAATTGTGAAGAGTATAAAATTTTCAGTATGAGAGATTACTTTGTGGCATTGTTTTGGTGGGACAATGGCGGGAACTACCTCTGGTATCTTGTATAGATGATCCCCCAGAGTAACAATGATGTTACAAGGTCGAGACTAATAAACAACATGATGCCTCCACATATATGGATGGCCTAATAGAACATCATATCTTTCTAGTGGGGAAACATCACACCCTACCTCATCCTTGAATGGCTTGATGCCGTAGGACAAGCGACATTATTGGATGACATGAAGATCTTGACCCTGGTGAATCCAATCAATGTTGTATGGATGCGGGTGTTGTGTTGTTGGAAAATACATTGTTGGACAACCTTTGTTGAGATGATGTTATTTTTTCTTCCTCTATCAAAAATAAAATGCAGTGGGGCCCCCTTCACCCATATCTATGAATGGAAGAGTCGCTTCCCCTCCTCAGGATCCTCTTCTGGTTGGATTGTTGTCGTTGCGACATTAGCAGTGGGTTCTGCATCAATGATTTGTCTCCTCTTATTTTTTTCTCAATCAGGGTCCAAGTCAGGGTTCGAGTCTTTGTCTTTGAGCTCGACTACCAATGACTGTATTAAGCAACATTCATCACTGTTGTGCCAAGGGTTATTGTGGAACTCACACCACTTTCTGGTGTCTTTATTAGACTTCTCGTTAACCTTCTTTGCCTACATTTGGGACTGGATCTCTTGAGGTTTTCCTTCCTTTCTCTGTCCTTCATTATGTGAGTTAGATTTTCCTTTTCCATGCTTCTCCCACTTACTATGTTGCTTGAATTTCTGCTCAATTTTTACTGCATATCGATAAGCAACTCCCAGTGAGGAGATGTCCAAGAAATCAATCTTTGTTTGGATGTATCTGTGTATACCACTATGATATTTCAAAACTAGGTGTCTCTTAGAGTCTTTTATACCCAACTTTGAGTGCAAGGTATGAAATATGTTGGTGTACTCTGACGCCGTATGGTCTCTTTTCTGATGCAGAGTTTTCCATCTCATGTATTGGTCATTATAGTTTTCAACATGGTAGAACTCCTCCTTTAAGGCATCTACAAAGGTCGTTCAAGTGGGTTCTCTCCCAAATAGTGTAGATTCATCTACGGTGTACCTCTCCCAGTAACATTCCCACCAAGATCTAACATGGGGAAGGGATTTAAGGAGAGTGAAGATGATATTTTCATTATCGGGAAAATTTTGGACAGAGTAATAACCTTCTAGCAGATTCAACCATTTTTCTAGAGCATCGGCATCTATATGGACTTCAAATAAAGGGATATCAAAATTAAATTGTACCTTGAAGGGTTTCTCACTTGAAAAATGGATTCTTGTCGAAGATGTCTCATTTGCCGCCATCAGTAGTCTTCGAAGGGTCTGAGCAAAGTTGTCCATCATCTCGTTCCTTTGTTGCATGAGGGCTTCCTCGAGCAATGTCCTGAAAGGATCTCATGCTTTTTCATCTCTCTTTTCTTCTGCCATGGGAGGTCTTTTGGGATGGCAAGACTAGTTTTCCTCAAGAGAAACTAGCTCAAGACCCAACTCTCTATACCTTGATCTCGTCTGGGACCTGCTCTAAGAAACAACAAGGAGAAGCCTGCTCTGATACCACTAATCCAGATTATTTTGAGAATGACATGAATACAATAATATAATCGATATACAACAATGAAATACACAAATATAATGCAGAGAAAACAAAAATATAGTGAAAACCAACTTCTATTAATGACCAAGAAAGAAAACAATTCTAGAACACAAACTGGTAGAATGGGGTAGCCTATATATGAAAATAAAGAGAAGTTGGTTATGTTTCATTGGAAAAATTATTTACATCACACTCCATTGCATGCCTAAAGGGCTTCCTTCACCTCAATTATATATGAGAGGTTGAGAGGAGAAAAATTCCCATTATGCATGTGGGATAAATTGGACTAAGTTTATAAAATGTCATAGGCATGTAAAACACTAGGACTTCCTGGTCTGTCACCCATCCCAGTACTACTCTATATTGAGTGTGCTTAACTACGAAGTTCTAATGGGATCCAATGAAATAAGGCTATGTTGTTGGCATGTACATAAGACCACTAGGAAATCGTTACATGATGTCTATAATTAAAAAATGAAGATGACATTACATTCCATTCCCCGTCAAAAGGGTGAATACCATGGTTTATCAAAACCAAAAGCTCAAAATGGTGATTCAATGGAAAAGGTGGACAACCACTGAGATCCATCTAGATCATACAAATTTCATTTTGGGCATGGAAATTAAAAGAGATCGGAAAGATAGGAAACTCTATTTAAATAAGAGAAAATACATCGATACAATATTGCAGAGGTTCAATATGAAGGAATGAAAACAAATCAGGGTCCCTATTCCTGTAGGTGTAAATTTATCTACGAATCATTGTCCTAAGACACATGAAGAGGAGGAGGACATGTCTCATGTTCCATATGCGAGTATGGTTGGAAGTTTGATGTATGCAATGGCTTGTACTAGACTAAACATTGCACATGCAATGGCAGTTTTGAGCAGGTATATGTCAAAACCAGGGAAGGAGCATTGGACAACAACAAAGAGAGTTTATGTATTTGTGTGGCACTACTAGTTATGGATTTTTCTACCAAGGAAGACTAGGTTTCGACAGAGTGTTGGAAATACATGGCTTTGTGGATAGAGAATGGACTAAATATCTAGATCATAGAAGTTAAACAACCCTCCACTCGTTGAACGTCAATAATTAAATAAAAACAAAAGGGTAACATGATCAACCATGAGTAAGCATTTTATAAAATAAAATTCCAGTTGATAAACCTAAAGTAATTATGATTACATGTAACTTTAACACATTTCTACACATTATTTTCATCACCCTTATGACCATTAATGATGTAAACCTATGTTGGACACACCTACC
>SNQJ01S0000797.1:574405-595053 GCA_010110895.2 Picea sitchensis | reverse complement strand
CGTTAAAAAATGAAACCATCTTTGAGCATGATTTTTTGATTTCAAGCTCGCTAAAAAATGAAACCAATTACAAGGATAGTTTTTACGTCTCTGTGGAAACCTCGTTAAAAAATGAAACAAAGGTTAAGAACATAGTTCTCATTTATGTGAAAGCTCATTAAAAGATGAAACAAAGGTCTAGGGATTGAACTTGGATTCTCGAGCATAGTTCTTGTTCCTATGTCAAGCTCATTAAAAAATGAAACAAATTGTTCCCCCTCTCTGTTTGAGTCAAGTCCTTCATCTAGTATTTGAAGCTTCATTTCATTCTCCTTTGCAGTTGGATGAAACATATCTTGGGGGGAATTTTCTTCCAGCCTCTGGACTTCATGTTGAAGTTGAGCCGCTAGGTTTTTAAGCTGGGGGCTAAGTACCAACCATGCGAATTCGTGAACCATGCGTTGGGAAGTCGCAAGAATAGGTTTCTCTGGTTCAATCTTATGTAAAAATGAAACCACCTACCTCAAGCATAGTTTCCTCTGGTTCAAGCTTGTGTAAAAATGAAACTATGTCCAAGTATAGTTTTGTTTAGTTTTAAGATTGTGAAAAAATAAAATCTATCCCAAGCATAATTTTGTTTTGTTTTAAATCTTGCGTAAAAATGAAAACAATCCTGGTTATAGTCTTTGTTCTTTCTCATTCTCTTAAATACATGAGAATAAGTTATCGAGCTTAGTATTTGTTCTTTCTCGTGCTCATAAATACCTGAGAATGTAACCGAGTAAAATTTTATCACTTTTTCGGACTCGTAAAGGTTATACTAAAAAGGAAACCCCTGGAGTTCCCTTTAAGCTCTTTTCAAACTCTCTAAACATGAAAAGATTGCCAAGTGACCTTGTTCTTTTCACTCTTGTAAATGTATTTGAAGAAAATGTTTGATGGGTGATAGGTTATCACTTTTGTGGTCTCATCAAACTAATTTACGAAAAAGGAACTGAGAGAATTCTCTTTAAGTGTTTTTCAGACTCTCTAAATATGAAAAACCCATCAATTTTCTTTCTTTGGAATCGTTAAACAAACATCGAAAGGCCCTTATGGGATCAAACCACTCCTTCTTAGGGTTCGTTAAATATACTCTGAGGGACTCATCCGAAGGATGAGCTTATATTACAAGTATATGTTATCATCCTCAATCTTGTGTAAAAATAAAGAGGTACTCGCATGTTGACGAGCGAAAATGATTGTTCGTCAATTGGAAGAACGAGTCTGGTCTGGGGTTGTTTAAGTAACCCAAGACATTTGGTATAACTCATCCTGATGGGTTTAATGGCACCGTTGGCCAATCTAAGAATCCTAAAAGAAATAAAAATAAAATAAAAGAAATAAATAACTAATTACTAATTACTAAATATTATATATATATATATATATATATGTACATATGCTCTAATGTGATTGTAATAGGCGTATTTAAGCAAAATATAGATAACTCTCATTTATATACATTATTTACAGGCTGCAAGTTTTAATCTAAACTTACTAAAATCAATGTGAAAATGACTGCTCTGAAGAAGCAGATAAAGAAAGCACATAAAAATATTTTTTGATTTTTCTTTTATAAATCTTAAACTAATGGAATAAAATGTTATGGAATGGAAACGTATAGCTAGTCAAAAGCCAAACTTTACGTTTGAATTTCAGTGACAAAAAAATAACAGAAAAATAAAATTGAACTAACCTGTTAGCAAGTTGATGATATGCATCCAAACATCTGTGCGATCAGAAAACATTTAACCACCTTGTCCAGGAGAAAAAACCTGCAAGGAACCTTAAATCTGTTCTGAATAAATGCAGAACAATTACGTTGGCAGTCAAATTTTAATAACAGAAAGAATGATACCAATAGTCACTGTGATTCGATGATTGCAAGTAATTGCATTAAGAGAAATTTGTTAGTAAACATGCTTGAATTTAATCTTTCAATGAAAATTAAAGGAGAAATCCTGTAATTAAAAATGAATAGATGATCACATGATTAATATTTGAAGCATTAGTTATGGACAATATGTATAAAGGAATTATCCCAATAACATAATAAATGATGAATACTAAAGCTATCAAAACTTATTATCATATCAAGATAAACAAAAACTTAAATGAAGACACCATCCATAAGAAGCTAAAGCCGAAATGTGCATTGTTGTTCCATTAAAGTCTGTAAATCAAATGTTCATCTTCTACCCCAGGCGAGGATGCCTTTATTACAAAAATCTCTAGTATTTAAAGAGTTCAGTCAAGCTAAACATTTTATCTTGTGGGATGAGATTAAATCTCAAAATAATTTACTAATTACAAAATAGAGGGTAACATAACCACTCCATTTCACACTATATCTCTCAAAACTATAAAAATCTTATTTCTATTTACAAAAGATGAGCCAAAGAAATGGCTAATAAACTCATAAGTGGTCCATATTATCTGATCACCACCAGCTATATGAAATCCTGAAAGAAAAAAACAAAAATAAAGGAGTTTAGATATTATTATAACCAATAATTTCCAAAAATTCGAATGAGAACAAAATGGCTACAGAATCAGCTGAAGCTAGTTTTATTTTAAACAACAGAAATCTAATTAAATCTATATCAATAGAAAAACTAAAATAAAAATACAAATAAGAAAATCAAACAAATATTTACCTCTTAACCGCATGCTAAATCTGACTCATAAGAATTCAGAGTTAACCACTATTGTAGCACACTCAACATTCTTTATTATTATGTTTCCATTTCTTTTCAAGCACTTCCCTTGCCTTTGAACACTGAACTTTAGTCTGTGATTTTCACTCATTAATGAGTCGATCTGAGTGGTGAGGGTTTTGATCTGTAGATGAAGGGAAGGTATATCTGTGTAATATTTGTCTATACAAAACAAACCAACCTCACATTGTGGATCTAAAACAGTTGTTTGAGGATACCCATGGCCGTGTGTTAGAATGATATCGCTATTGTCTGTGGATTTTTTATAGAATTTGACCCCTGGAAAATCCTTATTACCTCTCAGGCATGGTGGAAGGTTATCCGCATAGTCAAATTGTTGACTGTTTGGAAGGGTTTCCACTGGGGATTTTATGTTAAGATTAGGGCAGACAAATTGATTCATGCACATAAATTTCTGAAATCTCAGAACTAACATCTTGTTTCCCAGGTAAAAATGGTCGAGTATTTCCTCATCATGAGGGTTTTCCTTCAAAGGGTATGTCTTGTGAATTGAGGAAAAAGGATGTCTCTCTATGAAAGGTTTATGCAGCACTGTAAGAATGTCTGTAACAAAATAAAATAAAACAAAACACTTATCTTAACAGAAACATGAATTATGAGAAATTTACCTCCAAAGGTCGAGTAATATCTCTAAAACGATCCAGTTTCTGGGGAAACGACACACATAGAAGGTAAAAGAGCCCCTTTAAGTTCTGGGTTTTAAAGGGTTTGGTCTAATTCGTAACGGTTTGCTTAGAATCTCTCCTGCAAAATCGTGTCTCTGGAAGGAAAAAAAATGGGATTGAACTCTGCTATGTAATAACAAATGTGTAAAACTTCAGGGCTGGTTAGATCTACTCGAATGAAAGGGGCCATAAGGGTTCAATAAACCAATAGTCACAAAAGAAGAAAGAGATCACTGTAAGCATGAAGGGTTTACAAAACAGAAGAGACCAGGGCAAGAACCAAAAGAACAAAACCCACTATTACCCTAGTGTGATTAAATGAAGGCATAAGGGGTTTCATACGAAAATCAGGCATTTTGTGTAATGAATCACTGAGAGTACAGAACAAATCCCGAGACTTAACTTGAAATGATGGTCATGTTGTTTTCAAACTTCCACTATCAGTAGATTAGAGAATACGACCAAACGCATTTAAGTATCATCATTGTGTAAAGAGTGGAGTTGCTCATTATAAGGTGTTTGACAAATCATAACATAACGACCATAGAAGGATTTACCAAGAATCATACATGGAACAAAATCATAGTATAACATCAATCGATTCTCGGTATAGCATTCAAATGTCCATATTAGACCTTATAACAACGAGCAATTAAAAACAACCATTTTATTAACATGAGGTAGGCCTTAAACAAAAAAAATGATTCTTAAAAAGGTTTGTATGATCATTAGTTTTCCTAGGGAAATAAGCCTTAAAATCAAATGCAATAAATTCACAAGTTTCAATGCTTCGTTCATGCTTTCAGTCGTGAATGAAGTATGAAAACAAGAACTAGGAAAAGTAAAAACCGTTTATAGCCCAAGACTCATCTTTCAAGTAGTAATGTTCATATGTTTAAGCAGAGTTAGCTATAAGATTTATGATTCATTGTTTTAAGAATTGAAAATATTGTGGGGCTGCCAACAATGGTGACTTGCTGGGAGAAACAATTATCTCTATATCACCAACGAGTTAAGTTTAGGATTGTTAGAATGATTGCAAATCAAAGAACAACTGAAGGACATCAAGCATTTTAACAATCATTACACGGTCCAACTTCAGATATCTTTCTATTAAAATAAAATCTGGTGACAAATTTTTAAAAATGAGAGCCATGACGTTCAAGTCAATAGCTCCAATACTGCTGACAGGGCCACTGCAGCCAGCAGGAGTCCATAGCCTCGATGGGGATGTCAATTAACCCACTATGATGCCTCTATCATGTCCAAGAAATTTCAATTCAACATGAAGGATTCTTATGACTAATATCCAAATTTATACCTGAGAATTTTTTTTGAACCTGACATTGCTTCACTGCCAGCGGGCCTGTTCAGTACCCTGACGAAGTTGTCTTGGCGTCATGCATGCATTTACCCACTACCAACAGACTTGTTCAGTATCCTGATGGGTTTACAAACACTTCCCACAACTCTTGAGAAATTATTCACAACCTGATATAAATTTAAAAACATTCAGAAGAACGAGGTGACGCTGAAAATTCCAGTCTTTACAAGACTTGTTATTTTCTAGCCTTTATTTTTTGCTTGATAACCTTCATCATGATCTGAAAATAGTTTACTGATGAAACTGATGTTTCAAGGACAGGAAGGCATCCTTGAGTTGCTTTCTTTAAAAGCAGGGACAGTGTAAAGTGATTTTAATGATAGTCGTGTCTTCTCATAATTGCAAAGTGAAACCATGAAATCAATTCTGAATTAAAAAAACCTCTTTAACTAGTCTGTGTTTTAGGAAAATTACAACAATTGACGCTCTGACAGTCCTTGACAGTTTTTCTAAGATGAGGCATTATGTTTTCCTTCTTTGAACTAAATTGTAATACAAGCATGTTTTAACCAGAAAGCATAGAAAACAAGAAAGAATGAAAAGAACCAAAATCAGAAAACAAAAATAAATCAAAACAGATAAAAAAATATGTACAAAGGTGGATCTGAAAACATCACATGAAATATCTCTTGAGAAACTAAAAGAAAATAGAAAAATCCTCATTGATGTGAAAGTAGTCCTACTCATGGTACCTTGGGTCAAGGTTGAATTTACAATTCAAATTTATTTCTCTTTACTTTCCATTTAAAATTTTCATAATAATATCACGACTTTGAAAAGAAATATTCAACGAAAAGTAGAGAGAAAAGGATCATGCAGACTTCCCTGACAAGAATCATATTATGGTTCTCTTGGTGCACCCACTTGTGCTCATGACTGCATTATTACAAAGAGAAATAGTGAGGAATAAAAATGAAAGAAAACCTACTCCTAAACCTACCCTAACTACTAAACAAATCAGAATACTACATGAAGTCATGCTTCCAATGTAGCCATCGGAGTAACTCCAATCCTGCAGTAGAAACAAAATCACATATTGCTAACAAGAAAGGTAGTATATCGAAAAATGACAAAAATATATCACACTTGCCTCCATAATCATCATTTAAAAGCAAAGTAAGCATGATATTACCATTCCCTTTAACATTCTTGTTGTACGAATCCTCCATCCATTTGAAAATCTTGTCGTGATATGGGTCATAATGGCAAGGGAGAGTGTAAGTAATTTTGGAAAACTTGTCAAGATTATGGGGAAATGACATAACCATCAGCTGTTGTGAGGGAAATATCCTTACGGACTAGCAAATAGGGTTAGACTTTGCATGCAGATATGACCTAGAGAAAATTTACTTTCTACCTTCATCCCCAGACTTAAATCCCATTTCTTTTTAGTAAATGCAATGGCTAGATCAACCTACCTTGTTCCGGGTGTTAGAGGTTGATCCCTTGTCATACTTGATTACTTGTTCGCAGTTCTCCTTTCCAATGTTGACTTGCAAATAAGACAAGAAACAACTACACATGCATACTACCTATAGAATAACGGGTTAGAAATTCAAACATGTCTTTAGAAAATTATGAATAACTCATGAATTGGGATGGGAAAAGCACTTTCTTTATTACTTTGAATGAGTCAACTTACAAAAGTTGAGACCGACCACCGCTCCGTGAACCTGATCCTGGGCTCCTCTTTGACTGTCCTCCAACTGCTTTGCTTTGTATCTCCTTTGGCACAAGGAAAGGCTAAAGGGTTGGGACAATGGGAATACACAAATGAGCAGAGTTTCTTTGCTATATTTTTCCTCCTCCAAATGGGACCCCTACCCCTTCTTTTATAGGCTAGAAGGAGATAGGTATTTGGACGAACCCTTGGCCATGCATGGATGGGAGTTTCAGTTAACTCACCCATAGCTTTTGTGTTTCGTTGGCAACTTTCATTTTTTCGTGCTTTTGTCAGTCCACGCAGGCTATCTTAGGTCAGATAGTGTGTACACGCATGCATTAATGGAGTAGGGTGCATGGGCCTTTATAAAAGAGGATTTTCAAAGAGTTGTTCAATAGTGTTTTGGCAAAGAAGGGATATGAGATGGCCTGATGGCAGGTAAGTAGGTATGGTGCAATTTAGGGTTATAACAGATGCCCCCTAATGTGTGAGGTCAGAAGAGAATTTGATGGCCGAAATACATTACCAATATTTACTGATGTGACGAACGATTGAGCCCAAGGATCAAGAATAGGGAGGTGTCGTCTACAAAATGACAAATGTCTCACTGAGGCGAGCATACCCATGCTCGAGATAAAATAGAATCATGGCTACAAATCAAATACATTGTAGATCCATGTCATATAACTATATAAAGAGTAGCCGTGAACAATACACAATGGAGATACATCTTGAAATTGAAAATATATACATATAGAGTATCCATATTCTAGAAGCTGATACGGCTTGATGGCTGGAGATGAGATCTTCAGAGCTCGAGCAACAAATTCAAAATCTTCGAAACTCGGGTAGGAGTGTAATATGAGTGTACGACTGCACTACCCAGAGGTCTTCGATGGCTCATCGGTCATGTACTTGATAATCTTGATGATCAGACAGAAGGCTTCAGTGATTGCGAACAAGGACTTGATTGGATGTTCAGGATGGCCGAGTATGAGGATAAGAGACATATTGCAGAGGGGTTGACTCAGGCTTGGTGACAAACTTCCCTTGGATAATAGCACGACAAATGATGAGACTCAAACAGTATGGCATTAATCATAAGTCTAAGCAGCAGGAGGCAACACAAACACTCCATATGTTTGGAAGGATAACCAAACAGTGGAGGCCACAACTCTATATAGCGAGAAAAATCTTCCTAAGGTCGTACTACATCCCATAGTCCGATGAACAAACAGACAGATGTGCTTTATCCAAGGGAGACTCATTATGCTGCCAATAAACAAAATACTTTTCCCTTCCTCTTTTTGGGGTATATTTGATTTTTTTGTCCTTTTCAATAGTTGTGGAAAAAGAATAAAGGAATATTATGTTACAAAGGAGGAACAAGTGTTGCAAACATACAAGTTCAAGGCACAAGGAAAAGACTGATATTCAAAATAATGATACTCGGGAAAAAATCCTCCAGGGGCCAAGGGTGTTAAAACACAGAAGCAAATTGTTACAAGGCTAATATATAAGGTATGCAAATGTGGTTAACAAAACACACAATGGTAACGTCCTTCGATGTAAGTTTAACAAGCCCAGAGAAGGTAAGCTCGATGTTTTTTCATGTTTAGAGAGTCTGAAAAAATATAAAAGGAGACTCCGTTGGGGTACCTTTTTCGAAGATTAGTCAGTTTGAAGAAGGGTAAACTAGCACCAATAAGACGTCGATTCAAAACCATTTTAATGAGTGTGACAAGGACAAGATCACTCGACTATTTTTTCATTTTTAAGGAGTTTGAAAAAAGCTTAACTATGGACTCCGTCAGGAATGTTCTTCTGGACCAATTTAACGAGTGTGAAAGAATAAGGTCACTCGACAATGTTTTCAATTTTAGGGAGTCTGAAAAGAGCTTAACTATGGACTCCGTTGGGGTTCCTTCTTCGTAAGTTTAGTCCCTCAGGCCCGAAAAAGGGATAAAATTATACCTAAGAGTAATCTTCTATAGAGCTGAAGTTCCATAGAGTATACCTTTGTTCGTACAGTTGACCATCCGGACCGAAAAAGGGGTAAACTACCGCCGGACAGACGTGACTTCAAATTTCAGTTTAACGAGCATGAAAGGGATTAAAAGAAGGTCAGAAAAGGGATTAAAAGAAGACCCATCGCTCGACAATCGCTCGACAATCTTTTCATATTTAGAGGGTCAGAAAAGGGATTAAAAGAAGACCCATTATATTTTGGGAGTCCTGAGGGTGAAGGCAAGAGCAAAGAAGAATCATGCAAATGAGGCTCAAACTTGTATTCAGGAAAAACTGCAAGGACTCCCAAGCTTATAGTGTTGTAGAGACAGCATGAATACCATAATGCAACCAGGATCTACCTAGGGCATCCATGTTTCGGCAGGCTCTACCACCAAGTTGCGACACTTCTAAAGAAGATATGATGGTTCCATGTCACAATTTGATGGGATCGATCCTATGGCAAATGAAAAAGACAACGAGATACAAAAATCAGGGTAGAAACCTAACCTATATGCTCAAGTTGATCGTCGAATTTTTTTTCATGGACCATCAAAATTTACTCAAAACTCAAAAAAAATGCCCCCATACCTGATCAAATCCCTCCCATATAACTCCTAAATCACTCTAAATGGTTTTTGGTATAAAGAAAATGATAAGGGAGGCCAAAAAAGTGACAAAAAGAGGCCAAAAAGTCTATAAATAGAAGTTGGCAACACATTATCACCATTGCTGATTTGGAAATTGACTCTGGAGCCAAAAGACCACCTTTGATAAAACCAGTGATTCTAGGAGCTACAGTGGACGAAATGAACTTCCGTCTGGACCAAGTAAGTACAAACTCCCCTATCTAGCTATTCAATTCGTTATTTTTTCTTTTCATTTCATTTTTTGGGTGGGCATCGACCTTTAAAAGGTCGGCCCTAGGTCCACGTAGGCTATCTCTGGACAGGCCGTGTGTACACTCAGGCAGAGTAAAACCTACCTGCGTGTACACATGACTGTCACCTAGACATCATGCGTGGACCTCCCTTTATAGACAGAAAAAAGAAAGAAAATAAAAATAAAAAAAGCACTCACTCACCCTCCCGAACCTTGTTGTTTTGGCAGGATGTATGTCCACTGGAGGGAAAGGGAGCATGAAGAATTTGGTGATTTGGTTGCGGGAGATCCAAATGCTGTGGTCGTGTTAATGCAATGTGATTTATTAAATTTCTTCCTATGTCCTTTTATGTGGGCACAACCAAGGTTACTGAATGCCTTGGTTGACTATTGGCACCTTGATGCAGAGGATTTTATGCTAGAGGGGCAATCACTGGTGCCCACCACGGAGGATATCTACTTTTTGACTGGCCTCTCAAGGAGAGGGGAACTAGTCAACTTCAGGACATTTCCGTCGAGGCCGCATAACATAGCGGAAATGATATCCCTGCACTGTGAGGCTGGGACAAACTGTTTGAGCTCCCAAGTGCCTATAAGAAAGATCACTAACCTATTGTTGTAAGCAATATTATTGCTCATTGGGTGGATTACTGGTTTAGCGGCCTTGCCTCAGGCGTCCCGTGCATAGATGAACTGTGTTGTCCAATGCTTGAATGCACAAATTTTCGACTGGAGTACTACAATGCTGGAGTGTATGAAGAGGAAATTGGCAGATTGTCGTTAGCAGACATAGAGGAACTTCGAGTTCAGGACTATTTTGTGTTCATTCGTTTTTGAGAGAGTTCCAAGTTTTAGTCCTCGGATAGTGGTACGAGGACATCAGGCCTCTTTTCCCGTTGTGTGTAGATGGGCAGTATTACTACCGCGACAGGGTGGTGGAAGGACCAATGAGTCCTTCGATGATGACTTTTTTGCATGGTTGTCACAGCAGATCCCGGTTATAGAGGACTATCCCTATGCCGAGATTGATTTTTCGAGAGACCTGGAGATACCAGTACCTCCTAGTGAGGAGCGAGGGGAGATGGGTAAGTCTCCACCTTTGTAGTTTTTTTTTGTTGTATATGTAATTTTTAGGTTGTTTTTGTTATATATCATCATTTTTTTTATATGCCAGAGTATTTGATGGATCTACGTTTGTTGGATGCAGATGTGGGACCAGTGCGACCTGTCGATTATGCAAAGAACATGCACTGTCCTTGGCCAGGGGCTGTAGCCGCCACTGCCGGGGGACCAGTAGTAGCAGGAGACCTCCCAGCCGGGGAGTTTGAGAGGGTACTTAGACAAGTTGAGCGGAACTTTACTGCACTCACTCGCATAGTCCTAATGGCAGAGATTAAGGACCTGCCGCCATCCATGCAGCCTCATGTAGTGGGGGCACCTCGGACGTGGGTCTGATTGTTTAGGTGTTTAGCCCATGCTGTGGACCAATATAATAGGGCCCATAGGCCCTGAACCTATTTAGACATTTTATGTGCCATGAACACTACTTGTATATATTTTTTGAGGGCATAAGCCTTGTTACTCGTTATTGGTCCTATTTTTGAGGCACTTGTGTCCATCTATGTACTCTAGTTACTTTATGATATTATATATGGTTTTTTGGTCTTTTGTGTCTTATGGATCACGTGTGAAAAAATGTATTTGCATGCTTATGTCAATGTTCTTTCATATGTGTGTAAGATGCCAATCTAAAATTTGATTAGCTAGAGTATCTATAACTTGGTTTAATCTCCTAGGAACATGAAAATATGTAATATAATCAAAGTTTCATTCCAAGAGATGTACCCTAAGGAATCATCAGTGTAAAGTTGGATCATGAACCCGGTACACTCTGTTTAACTGAGACACAACTAGTTGAGCATCGAGATAGACCCAGAGATGAAAGATACCCAATGACAAAGCGTCACGAAGTAATTCAATAACTGCACTATACTCGACGACATTATTTGTCATGTCACCTAAGCATATACCTCTGGAAGATAACAACTAGCCTTGAGGTGTAAAGATTACCCAAGATGTGGAGGCAAGCCTCTGAGTGTGTCGACTAGCACCATCTGCATGCCCAACGAACACCTCAAAATCAGTTGACATCTGCCACAATGATGAAAGATAACATCAATGATATGTCCATAACACTTAAAAGAAACTAAAAAGTAATAGTACAAATACTATACACTTAAAAGAAACTAAAAGTAATAGTACAAATACTATACATGTGTTACAAAAGTTACCCAAGCTGACCTACCTATGAGTAATACTTGAGGTAGAGCCCATTTCTAGGTTCCACCAAAGCATTCCATTCAAAATCAATCCAGATGATAGGTGCCCTTTTTTTAATACCTCCTTTTATGATGAAAGGCCCGAACCACATGGGTTTGAATTTTCCTGCCCCCAGGGGGTCCTTATCTTGGTCATAGACCAGGACAAGGTCGCCTTCAGAGAAAATCTGAGGATGAACATAACTATCATATTGACACTTGACCTTATGTTTGTGAGCCTCGTTGGCCAGGGCCACATCACAACACTGTTCATTGAGCTGCTCAAGGTACACTAACTGTTCTTTGAGTGGAGAAGTGTCTGGCAATAATTGTATTGCCAATTTTAGAGATGGGATCTGACATTTGATGGGAAAGACTGCCTCCAGCTCGTAAATGAGTTGAAAAGGTGAGAAACCAATTACAGTCTTAATAGATGTTTGGTAAGACCATAATGCTGAGTATAACATCAAATGCCAATTTGACTTGGCTGAGTTGATAGTTCACTGTAGAATAGTCTTAAGAGTTTTGTTTACAGCTTCCACTTGCCCATTGGCCTGGGGGTAGTAGGGTGATGAATGTTCTTGTCGTAACCCAAGCTTTGATGTTAATTCAGTTATCATCTGATTCTGAAAGTGACTGCCATGGTTAGTGACAATCTCCCTTAGGACATCGAACCGTGCTATGACCTAGTTGAATAAAAAGAGAGTTGCAGTCTCTCCATCATATTTAAATGTTGGCATAGTTTCAACCCACTTTGTAAAGTAGTCTGCAACTACGATGATATAGCAGTGCCCCCTTGTTGAAGGGGGGTTTCAAGTAGTGTAATCAATCCCCCACTTGGTGAAGGGTCCAACCGTGATGATGGGAAACATGGGAGCGGAATGTGCCCTCATCTTCCGAGAGAAGATTTGGCATGGATGGAACTTCTTGACTCATTCGATACAATCTCTGATAAGTGTCGGCCAGAAGTAATCTACTCGTAGAATCTTTTGGGTTGTTTCCAACCCAGACAAATGACAGCCACAAGCTCCAGTATGGAAATCGTTAAGCATGATAACTGCCTCCTCATGAGTGAGACATCGACGTAGAATGCAGTCTACACCTCTCCGATACAACGTATCATCGAGTATGAGATAATTCTTAGCCTGATGGCATATACATCGACGCTCATCATGAGAAGCAGAAGTGGGGCACTTCAAAGTCTGGAGATAGATAAGTATATCTCCGTACCAGGGATCTGAAGATGTGATAAAAAAAATATCTCCCCGGATAGGTGATTCTTTAGGCACAACGTCACCTGACTGAACCGGAAGTTCTGAAATAAGCTCTGCGAAGACCAGTGACTTTTTGGACTTTGCTGAAATGAAGTCTAAGTCAAACTCCTGGAGGATGACTATCCATCTACTGATTTTTATGCCTATTACCCGTCGTGTCAACATGTACTGGAATGGATTTATGACAATAATGACGGTGGTCTTGCGAAATAGAACATAATGATGGAATCATTGAATAGCATGAACTGCTGCCAACACAAGTTTTTCAATATCATAATAATTGAGTTCCGGTCCTGCGAGGCCTCAACTTAGGTAATAGATCACGTATTTTGAGAACAAGTCATCTTCCTGAACTAAAACCATGCTAATGGTTGACTCTGCTGTAGCCAGATATAATAAGAAATCTTTGTTATAGTTAGGTGGCCAGAGCAGAGGGGCAGTTGTGAGGGCATGTTTTAATGCATCGAAAGAGCATTGAGTGACATCGTCCTAGTAAAAAGGAATGTATTTCTTCAGTAAGCGAATAAATCCCTTGGTGATTTCGGCATAGTTGGTGATGAAGCATCGTAAAAAGTTCGCCTTGCCTTGTAGACTCTGAAGTTGAAAAATTGTGTGTGGGGGGGGCAACTGGATTATTGCCTCCACCTTGAGAGGATCGACCATGATCCCTGTTGTTGATACGATGAAACCTAACAAACGCCCTGACGTTATGCAAAAGATGCACTTGTATGGATTCAAGCGAATCCGAAAATAGCGACAATGTTCGAAGATAAGTCTAAGGTGTGTGGGATGATCCGTTCTCTTGCGAGATCACGAGGCCTTGACTAGATGATTGAGGTCATGCAAAGAAAAAGACATGGCCCGCTGAAAGGTTTCTCCAGCAATTTTAAGACCAAAAGACATCTTATGGTATGCGAATGTACCCCAAGGACAAATGAATGTTGTTTTGTGTTGGTCTTTGGGTTTGATTTGTATTTGATTATATCCCAAAAAAATGTCTATGAAAGAAAAGGATTCACAACCAACACATTCATCAATGATCTGGTCGATGAATGGTGTTGGAAAATTATCTTTGGGACATGCCTTGTTCAAATCACGGAAATCGGTACATACACGAATAGTGCCTTGTTTTTTGTTAACCGACAGAGGATTTGACACCCATTGAGTCAAATGGATAGGATAGATAAAACTTGCCTTTAGTAATTTCTCAACCTCAACCTTAATGGTTGTTGTTTTCTTAGGATTAACTGGATGAATCTTCTACCGAATAGGCTTGGCATCAGGATACGTTGTGATCTCATGTTCAACTATTTTTGGATCGATACTTGGCATTTCCTCATAAGACCAGGAAAAATTGTCATGAAATTCTTTGAAAAGATCTGTGTAGATTTGAATCTCTTTAGGGGAGAAATCCGCTCCAACGAAGACGTTCTCCATGACACCAGGGTTTTGGGAAATATTGATTGGTATCATTTCAACGATAGTTGCCATATTGCCCTCAGCATAAATTTCGTGTGTAGCTAAGAGATTAATAGGGTACGACTGATCTCCCATCATGGTTATGGTGAATTATCCTGCTTCGATTTGTCTTAACTCTGGGAGAAAATATGATCTGTGATGAAGATCTTCCCAAGGTTTGTCCGGACTAGTCATTGCTTCGATTACTGCTTCATCAGAAGGCAAGACTAAGTCTAACGAATCGGTGTTAGTGAGAGAACCTTGAGCCCAAATAGGCTCTAGAAGTGGATCTAACTCTTGTGCAGGAGTCAGATCAGTGTTAGCTGAATCTTACTGGACTAAAGAGTACACTACTTCAGCTGCAGACAAGGGCATGGACATGCCTGGGTTCCCTATCTCATCCATCGTGGCTGATGGGGAAGGAAGTATTCAGGGATCCTTGAAGTAAGTCATGCGGAATGATGAAACTTGAAAAATCTCAACCTTATGGTGATTGGATATAAATTTGATGTCACCGTGAGGGGGTGGGTAATCGAAGGTACCCATCAAGGATGGGCACAAACCAAATCCTACATTAACGACACCTGGTTGAGGATTGTCAATCATTGGGACCGTGGATGCCCCCAAATCAGGGTCAGGTCTGGAGAAAGACAATTGATCGATGGTCACTATCTGACCCTCGTGTGGAAACAACAAGACCTGAAAAACTATAGAAACCACAAATTGCATAGCATAAGTCCAACTCCTTCCTAACAAGAGGTTATAGTCGAGGGGAGCATCGACTACCTCTACTTCGACACACACGGTCTTCCCTCCTAAATACACGGGGAAAGAAGGAAGGATGCCATGTGGTCGGAATGAATGACCGTCGAAAGTAGTGAGGAGAGTAGGTGACGAAGAAAAAACGGACTAGACAATGTCCTTCCAACATGCCAACGACATAATGCATGTCGAGGCGCCCTCATCAACCACCATGCAGAAGATATTCCGAGTAAACGTTTTCGTGGGATAAGCCACTACTATCTGAAATGCTACATGGTAAGGAAGACAAGGTTTTAAGTTGGTTGTATACAACATGATTATACCCAGATTACAAGTCTCGGTAGAGCCTAAAGCAGTTAACAAGGCTTTCCTCTGAGAAGGGCAACTTTGGAGGACTTCCAAAGTGGACATCGCACAAGGGGTTTGTGATAAATTCTCCACCACATAGTAGTTCTGGGTGGCCCTTGCGTTTGGGTTATGAGAAGATTTTTTAAATGCACCTTTTGGAATGCATGTCATTGTTTCTCCCAATGTCTTCTCAATCTGAAGAGGAAGAGATGGGAGGTCAGCTTCTTTACCCTTCTCAGAAGTTCTTGGTTTACTATAGTCGTGCACTCTAGTCGATATAAAAGAATCACCCCTAACCATATATACATTCGCAGATGCGGGGTTGTTCAAAGGTAGAAAGGGTTCTTGGATACCCCCTTCTGTGCTTGCAGAGGCTTGAGTTGGATTTTTCCCATGTTGAAATGGATTAGTCAACACCGCCTGCTGTTGCTGCGTGACAATTTTTTGGGCCTTTGCAAGTCGAGGACATAGATGGGTCAGGTGGTCTTCCAAACACAAGTTGCATGGATACCTCACCTTCCGTTTTTTAGTGTTGTCCCTGCTAGCATTATCGGTGGGTTTTTTATCCCTTTACCCTTCTTTCGTTGTTTTTTATTCCCCTCAGGCTATTGGGTGGCCTTTGGGTTAGTCGACTGCACCTTGTGTACCTTCGACGTTTTGGTAGGTGGAGCAGCCAAAGAAGTAGTTTGGCTGGCCGCTGTGTGTTGTATAGATAACTGCTGCAACTGCTTCGTCAATTGCTCAGCGGGGTTTGTTTGTGTTGAACCAACAATACCATCAGCATGTGGTCCAACTCTCTGTCTAGTTTTATCCAGTATTGAACGTGGTGCATCTAGCAAGATGTTGTATAATAAACCGAACTGAGAATAGATGAGCTCAAATTGTTGAGCCCTCATGATGGTGTCTTCTTCGGAGAAAAATCCTGATGTTGCAACGTCTTTGGATAACTGCGGGACTAAAGACTTAAGGAACCACTCAAGAAGGAATGCTGGTGGGACTGGTACCTTGATTAAACTCTTCCAACGTCTCCATTCTCGGATGTGATCATAGATATGGTTCATTGTTGTCTGTTTGAAATTGGCGAGCAGCTCTGTGCGATCGCCAGTTCGCCAAAAGAAGAGTATCTTGAGCGATCGAGCTCAATGTACCATTTCATGGCACTCCCAATGAGAGTACGTTGAAACAATCACAACTGTACGGAGTCATCTTTCAATGAGTTAGATGAGCACCAAAGATGAAAGGTAGTCACATGATCTCCTGATTCTTCGTTAGGTTTGGCTTCGAACTTTGGGATGTCCTAAGGCAACTTCGTTGGCATAGGAGGCCAACGCGGATCATGACTAATAGTGTCATTCAACAACCTTGTCAAATCTGGCAAGTGCAAAGTCACCAGGAAGGGAAGTTTGGGTTGTTGGTGATAACCTGGGAAAAAGGGGGCTGGAGTATGACTGGCACCAGGTTGCCAGGAAAAGTTTGGTTGCTGGCCCAAATTCTGGTAGAAACCATGGCCTTGGCTAGCATACGGATTTTGCATATGTGGAGACATCATTGGCTGATTTCCCAAATAGGACATAGATTGTTGGGCATGCATTATATTTGAAGGACTTTGGGATGCTAGTCCCATGGGGATAGGCATAGTAGTTTGGCCAGGGTTCCATTAATTGTGGAAAGAATTACCCTAGATCGGCATTTCGGATGAGGGAATAGATCCCTGCCCTAAATTCCAAGGTCCTGCTATGGAAGAAGTTCCTAGTTTTTCCCCCTGTGTAGGAATAGTACTCTGCATAGGAGTAGATTGTCCAAAAATGGGGTTGCCCCCAGTCAGGAAAGCGGTTGACGAGAAGGTGTTGTTACCAAACGTTCCGTTCAAAGAAAACGGTGTCCAACCTACCAGCATACTATGCGAAGGTGGTCCTTGACTCCCCGCTCCAAATAAACTATTGTGTGTAGGTTTCTTGGCGGATGGCTGATGCGAGCCACCGAGTGAAGGGGACGAAGGAGGGATATGACCTCCTCCATAAGGGAAAGTGTTAAAAGGAGCAGGAGTTCCCCCCATGTGAGATTGTAGAGGAGCGCTAGAGTTCCCTGCCCCTAGACCTAAAGTCTGTAAAGTGGAGTAAGAAAGTACAAGACTTGTACCCGAACTAGGCATCCTGTATGAGAATGGAGGGCCTATCGCACTTGGTGTGAAAGGGGTTGTGGCCACCGCCATAGACGGGATCGGACCACTGTGCGATGTAGAAGTGGTCAAGACCATGGTGGCTCAGACCGATAATGGTGGGTTAGGAGGTGAAATCTCTTATGTGGTGACAACCGTAGTGGGAATTGAAGAATTCCCAAAAGGAGTAAAAACATTTGTTTCCATTGCTGTGTGCAACACTGTATGGAGCTCATAAAATTGAATTTGTAAGATGAAAGGTGCTAAGAAATCAGTGGCTGGGGTTTCAACCAGGCCAAGATTGGTTGCTTCAAGGTACAAAACGATTGATTCCTCCAGGGGTTGGTCGAGCACAATGGCTTGTAACCTGATCGCTTCAAAAGACCCTTGTTGGTCTAGCTTTCACCTTAATGGTGGTGGGGGTGGCTCCAGTGTAACCGACGACAGACCAAGAAGCCTTCGTGACTGGCAGAGCTCATGATCCTCCACTCTGTGAGAAGATAAAAGACACTCTAAGGTAGTCTAAACATTCAAAATTAACACACACTAAAAAAATCCCTAGAAGATAAGACAGACAAACACTAAATTAATTGGAAGAACAGTTACAACAACCAACACTAGAGAAACTTACTGGTGCAAGTGAAACTCTAACATGAAAGCACCCTCTGGGTATACTTTGAAAAGCATGGCCTTATGTCTATCCTAGGTACCATGGTATACCCCCGCAGTCACCTGTGTATGCCCCTAAAAAAGATTGGCAACTAGGTTGCTAGCGTGTGAACAGTCACCGGGCGGGTACAGCCGAAAGTCGGGTAGACCACAATGAGCAGGGTATCGAGCCCAAAACCTGTCAAGGGTATCAAGAGAAAATGGTCTGGAAGACAACTGAGGACCTCGAATGGATTCGAGACCCCCGAATCCCCGTGGTAAATGAAAACGACGGAATCCCAAGACAAGCCCTCTATATGTGTTCTCCACTACGATTGGTCCAGCTTTGGAGGGGTTATCTCCGCTACCTTTCCGCACGTGACCTCATGCTTATCCCCTGTGTTAGAGGGGGGTCCTGGATAAATTTCACAACACTGGACTTAGACACTCCCTAACTAAGACTCCAATGTTTGATTTTAAATGGCCTTGAAGAGTTTCCTCTCCAACCTAATCCAAGGCCCTAATCTTGAACTAGTTGGTGAACCCTACAAACATAAAAGTCTAGTAGATTTTAAATTTAGCGTTAATTTTATGGATTTGTCTTACTTCAAGGGGTATTAAAGTGAAACTGATGATGTGTAAAAGACGAAAGCAAAAAATGAATAAAAAAACTGGAAACAAAACTTTTACTTAATGCAAAATTTCAACAACTTTTCAAAATAAATATTTTTAATTTTCTAAGATTTTGGACAACAAACTCAAAAGAAATTTCACTTGACTACAAGCTACTTATGATCTAAGTAAACTGCAAAAACTTATGAAATAAATGACTTTTCCCTGGCTAATAATGCAGAAACACACTCTTCAACCAAACAAGAAAATGAAAAGAGATTTTTTTTTATTTAAATGCTTGATAAAGAAAAAAGGAAAAATACCAACAAGAAAAAACCAAGAAAAAAAATTCTGGCCTAATTGTAGATTGCAAAGAATTAGGTCAAAAATCACACACTGGCATTTTAAAAAAAAAATGACTCTCACACTTGTCTAAAAAACTTAAAAAATTATTTTATTTTTATGACAACTTTTTAAATGAGAAAAAACAGGCTAAGGGTAAGATTAATCTTAAGCTACTGACTACTCAGACAGAGATTCAAACACCTGAGAGGAATAATTCTTATCAAGGGAAAGGATGAGTGCCTTACCCTCAACAAAAAGTATCTTGTACAAGCACACGACTGTTAATCTAACATCACGCATGCAAACACACGCTGGATAGAGACAGAGGGCGTGTACACGCGGACTGACCTTGTACAGGCCATGTGTATATATAAACTATGAGAAAAAATGAAAACAAACCCAAAACCAGGAAGAGACCATTGATATTGATAACCAGGATCCCTTGAAGGCTTGAACACTCTTTTTAACAGAAAAACAAATAATGTAAGGAAAAATGATAGAGCAAAAACAATCTGAGATAGGACTGCAAACAACCAAGACTCAGACAGAATTCTAGAAAACCCTTGAGAATGTCTGATTCTGATAGGGAAGAGGATGGCTGCCTCAAAAATTCTCTGGACTCTACACGCTACCGCTACTTCCTCAGCTAGCGTTCGCATGTGGGCTGTAAGAGAGTAGGGTGCATGTACACACGTGCAGACCTTATTTAGGATGCATGTACATTTGTGGGTCCCAACAAACATAGTCAAGCAAATCAAAGAAAGATGGTATGGAAAACCAGACTCTCTGCTAGCTCAGACCTTACAGAAACTAAAAGAAAAAACAAGCAAGAAAAACTAGTCTTTAAAAATGCCCAAAAACTAAATAAAATTCCAGGAACCCTAGAGATATCCCCAGTATGGTTTCCAATTCTGTTATGAGGTAAATCTCCTTACGGAATAGAAAATAGGGTTAGACTTTGCATGCAGATATGACCTAGAGAAAATTTACTTTCTAACTTCATCCCCAGACTTAAATCCCATTTCTTTTTAGTAAATGCAATGGCTAGATCAACCTACCTCATTCTGGGCATTCGATGTTGATCCCTTGTCGTACTTGATTACTTGTTTCCAGTTCTCCTTTCCAGTGTTGACCTGCATATAAGACAAGAAACAACTACACATGCATACTACCTATAGAATAATGGGTTAGAAATTCAAACATGTCTTTAGCAAATTATGAATAACTTGTGAATTGGGATGGGAAAAGCACTTTCTTTATTACTTTGAATGAGTCAACTTACAAAAGTTGAGACTGGCCACCACTTTGCGAACCTAACCCTAGGATCCTCTTCGACTGTCCTCCAACTGCTTTTCTTTGTATCTC
>SNQJ01S0000797.1:544309-574376 GCA_010110895.2 Picea sitchensis | reverse complement strand
GGGACCCCTACCCCTTATTTTATAGGCTAGAAGGAGCTAGGTATTTGGACGAACCCTCAGCCATGCATGGCCAGGAGTTTCATTTAACTCACCCATAGCTTTTGTATTCTGTCGACAACTTTCCTTTTTTCGTTCTTTTGTCAGTCCACGCGGGTTGTCTTAGGTCAGCCAGCGTGTACACGCGTGCAGTAATGGTGTAGGGAACATGGGCCTTTATAAAATAGGATTTTCAAAGAGTTGTTCAGTAGTGTTTTGGCAAAGAAGGGATCTGAGATGGCCTGATGCCAGGTAAGAAGGTATGGTGCAATTTAGGGTTATAACATCAACCAAGGTTGAAGTGCCCCATCCTCCTGACAATTCTCTAAGTGTTCATTAATTTCTTCACATGGAGGATCTAAAAGAAATATGTCATGCCTGCTTCCAAGATACTTAGGTAAAAACAAATCAAGCACAACTTTATCTTTATTATGAAGATTTTTTATATACTAATATTCAAGCCCTTCTAAGATCTTGTCAGAAAAATGAGGATGAAAACCATGACTTTGATGAAATGAATATATCAATGGGGAACTCATCATAAGAGGATTCGTGACATCAATTAGATCAGTGGTTTGAATGCTTCCTTTGATGATATTGATCATTTCAAAATGTGAAGCATAAACATTAAAGTTTGAGCTAATCAAAGAACGAATATGCAACGTAAAATGTTTGATCTCCATAAGATAGAGTGCGCTGTCTTTTTCAACAATAAACTGTGTAAAATCATCTCGCAACATCTCCTTTTCCCATGTGAGTGATGAAAGTGAAAGAGCATCAAATCCGACTTTATCAATGTTATGTTTGGAATTAATTTCACCAAATCTTGGCATATTGAAAGGATATGATTGTGGCGGAAAAGAGTAGGATGTTGTAGGTAAGGTATCAAGTCCACTAGAATATAAGAAGAGATCAGGATATAAAGAATAAAATGAATCAGAAATAAGCACATGAAAAGAATCTCTTGAGCTATGATATTTAACAATGGTATTCTCAAGACATTTCTCTTCATTTTCTTTAAAACTCTCACTCTGTTTTGGTGATAAATTCTTCAACATAATATGATCATCTAGATTTGCCTCCCGTATGATAGATAATTCAAAAATTACGTGACAAACGTCGAGTCTTTCCTGTGGATAAAGTACATTTTGAGGATGAAGGTTTAAGGTTTCTCCTTCCAATTGCATATCTTCTTCTCTAATCAGTTTCATAGGATTGTTAGAATGTTTAAGATGATTTTCATTGCTTAAGTGTTCTTCAATGACTGAATTTAAATATTGATTAGAGAATGAGTTACAAGAATGAGGATATTCACCTTGACCAAGAATCGAATCTTCTTCCATAATGGTCGAAGATTGAAAATATAATGATTCAGAGGAAAAACTAGTTTGGTTGTTGATAAGAACCTGGTCAATAGATTCTACCTCCCTTGCTTGCTCAAACTTTTTGGATGGATTCCTCTCATCCTGCGAACAAAATTATTCTCGCAATTGAGTGATAGGATTTGCAACTGGTTCTTCATTCGCGATTGAATATGAATGGATGAAAGGGATGGAAGCATCATAGAGGAGATTTAATACAAATGACATGTCATTGAGATTAAATTTACAGAGGATATGATAGATTCTTGTCGAAAAATCTTCTGAAGATGAATTTCTATTGATTAGCGAAGTCTGAAATTCTTCACATAATTGATTGTAATCATAAATTTCAAAAGCATATAAAAACTCATCTACAAATTGAAACTAATAAAAAATGTGACATGATGGAAAGGACTCAAACCAATGTTTAATCCGACCTCTAAAGGTAAAAGCGAACAATCTGCATAAAACTCTTAAATCAGAAATGTCATGTTTGATGCATTTGCACCAAAACTTGTTAAGGTGGTCTTTAGTAGATGCATTGCCTCCACCATCAAAGGTAAGTTTGGAAAAGTGAGAGTCTGTCTCGTTGGGAACATCGGGTAATGAGAAGTGGAAAGCATGTTCCAACAATGTGATGTGGGGAGCCATGGGGAAATTAAATACATTCGAAATAAAGGCTCCTACAAGGCCATCTTGTTAGACGACCCTCCTTCTAGCACCATTTGTTGATGGGTGAAACTGACCGTCCATCAATTGGAAGAACGAGTTCGGTTCGGGGTTGTGTAATTAACCCAAGTCATTTGGTATAACTCTTCCTGGTGGGTTTAATGTCTCCGTTGGCCAATCTAAGAATCCTAAAAGAAAAAATAAATAAATAAAGAAATAAATAACTAATTACTAAATATTCTATATATATATGTTCATATTCTCTAATGTGACTATAATAGGCGTATTTAAGCAAAATATAGATAACTCTCATTTATATACATTATTTATAGGCTGCAAGTTTTAATCTAAACTTACTAAAATCAAGGTGAAAATGACTGCTCTGAAGAAGGAGATAAAGAAAGCACATAAAAATATTTTTTGATTTTTCTTTTATAAATCTTAAATTAATGGAAGAAAATGTTATGAAATGGAAATGTATAGCTAGTCAAAAGCCAAACTTTACGTTCGAATTTCAGTGACAAACGAATAACCGAAAAATGAAATTGAACTAACATGTTAGCGAGCTAATGATATTGTTATCGGACTAATCAGTAGGTGCAGACACTAACTGATCTCCCTAGATCCACCTAGATCTAGAACAAAACACACCAGAACATGATGCTTTCCTTAAGTTTTATATATTGAATTTACTAACTAAAGAGGGATGAGTGACATACCGTTTAAATGTCACTTCCTCTCACCATCGCCATCCTAGCTCCATTCCAACGCTCATACAATGATGAACCTACAAAAGAACACAACCAACCAAAGTGATAGAAATAGCATAAACTCAATATAAACCTATGTATGTGATCAAGGAATCATACAATAAAACACAACAAGCTTTATATGAAAGAATCATATTACTGTATCATATTAAATGTGAAAGAGAGATTACAACCATGGCCTTGATGGCGTAAGGTCCCTTCCAAATGTCCTTCATTTCCCACACAGTTTCAGTCCAAGAATTATGAGAGAACAGATCTGATAGTATTCACAATCTATCTTGACAAAGGAAAAACTCAAAACCACTCTAACCAAGCTAATAATTCCAAGCCAAATCCAATTTAGCCAATCCCAAAAGCTCTAAGCTAACCTTCTCCATGAGAGATCCTCTCCTTTTATAAGTTGAAGAGGATAAGGTGAGGAGGTTAGGATGATCCCACTAAATCATGAAAGTGAGTAAGATCCAAACCATTCGGATGCCACCTCTCCATGGAAGTTTCTCCTTCTAGAAGATTCGAGAAAACGCTCATTTTCCCACGTGTAAGCATTCTCGCACCTTGCCTATAGAGCAAATTGCAAACCTCTCGCAACCTAGCTATGGTGCAACCTGCGAGAATCAGGCATTCTCGCACCCTGCCTATATGCAACCTGCGAACTTCCATTTTTATAGGGTTTTTACAAAGGAAAATGAAACTTCTTTTCTCAGGAAAAGTTCTTCTCCCTTCCTTCTTCAGGAAATTAGGCCACTAACCCCTCTTAAGACTAAAGATAGGTTTGCATCATTAACAGTCATAGGGATGACAAAAATAATGTGTAACAAATATGTATCCAAACATCTGTGCGATCAGAAAACATTTAACCACATTGTCCAGGAGAAAAAACCTGCAAGGAACCATAAATCTGTTCTGAATAAATGTAGAACAATTATGTTGGCAGTTAAATTTTAATAACAGAAAGAATGATACCAATAGTCATTGTGATCTCATGACTGCAAGTAATTGCATTAAGAGAAATCTGTTAGCAAACATGCTTGCATTTAATCTTTCAATGAAAATTAAAGGAGAAATCTTGTAATTAAAACTGAATAGATGATCACACGATTAATATTTGAAGCATTAGTTATGGAAAACATTTATAAAGGAATTATCCCAATAACATAATAAATGATGAAGACTAAATCTATCAAAACTTATTATCATATCAAGATAAAAAAAAACTTAAATGAAGACACCATCCACAAGAAGCTAAAGCCGAAATGTGCATTGTTGTTCCATTAAAGTCTGTAAATCAAATGCCCATCTTCTGCCCCAGGCGAGGATGTCTTTATTACAAAAATATCTAGTATTTAAAGAGTTCAGTCAAGCTAAACATCTTATCTTGTGGGATAAGATTAAATCTCAAAATGATTTACTAATTACAAAATAGAGGGTAACATAACCACTCCATATCACACTATATCTCTCAAAACTATAAAAAGATTATTTCTGTTTACAAAAGATAAGCCAAAGAAATGGCTAATAAATGTAGAAGTGGTCCATATCATCATATCACCACCATCTATACGAAATCCCAAAAGAAAAAAATGAAAATAAAGGAGTTTAGATATTATTCTAACCAATAATTTCCAAAAATTTGAATGAGAACAAATTGGCTACATAATCAGTTGAAGCTAGTTTTATTTTAAACAATAGAAATCTAATTAAATCTATATTAGTAGAAAAACTAAAATAAAAATACAACTAAGAAAATCAAACAAATCTTTACCTCTTAACCGCATGTTAAATTTGACTCATAAGATTTCAGAGTTAACTACTGATGTAACACACTCAACATTCTTTATTGTTACATTTCCAGTTCTTTTCAAGTGCTTCCCTTGCCTTTGAACACTGAACTTTAGTCTATGATTTTCACTCATTAATGAGTCGATCTGAGTGGTGAGGGTTTTGATCTGTAGTTGAAGGGAAGGTACATCTGTGTAATATTTGTCGATCCAAAACAAACAAACCTCATAGTATGGATCTGAAACAGTTGTTTGAGGATACCCATGGTTGTGTGTCAGAATGCTACCACTGTTGTCTGTGGTTTTTTTACAGAGTTTGATCCCTGTAAAATCCTTATTACCTCTCAAGCATGGTGGAAGGTTATCCACATAGTTGAATTGTTGACTATTTGGAAGGGTTTCCACTGGGGATTTTATGTTAAGATTAGGGTAGACAAATTGATTCATGCACAGAAATTTCCGAAATCTCAGAACTAACATCTTGTTTCCTAGGTAAAAATGGTCGAGTATTGCCTCATGCTGAGGGTTTTCCTTCAAAGGGTCTGTCTTTTGAATTGAGGAAAAAGGATTTTTCTCTATGAGAGGTTTATCCAGCACTATAAGAATGTTTGTAACAAAATAAAATAAAACAAAATGCTTATCTTAACCGAAACATGAATTCTGAGAAATTTACCTCCAAAGGTTGATCCATATCTCTAAAACGATCTAGTTTCTTGGGAAATGACCTGTGTTAAAGGTAAAAGAGCCCATTTACGTTTTGATTTTTAAAGGGTTTGGTCTAATTCGTAACGGTTTGCTCATAATCTCTCCCGCAAAATCGTGTCTCTGGAAAGAAAAAAAATGGGATTGAACTCTGTTATGTAATAACTAACGTGTAAAACTTCAGGGCTGTTTGGATCTACTCGGATGAAAGGGGCCATAAGGGTTCAATAGAACAACAATCATGAAAGTAGAAAGAGATCACTATACCCATGAAGGGTTTCGAAAATAGAAGAGACTAGGGCAAGAACCAAAAGAACAAAACCCACTATTACCCTAGCGTGATTAAATGAAGGCATGAGGGGTTTCATACGAAAATCAAGTATTTTGTGTAATGAATCACTGAGAGTACAGAACAAAGACCAAGACTTAACTTGAAATGATGGTCATGTCATTTTCAAACTTCCACTATTAGTAGAGTACAAAATACGACCAAACGCGTTTAAGTATCATCATTGTGCAAAGAGTGGAGTTGCTCATTATAAGGTGTTTGAAAACTCATAACATAACGACCATAGAAGGATTTACCAAGAATCATACATGGAACAAAATCATAGTCTAACATCAATCTATTCTCGGTATAGCATTCAAATGTCCATAGTAGACCTTATAACAATGACCAATTAAAAAAACCATTTTATTAACATGAGGTAGGCCTTAAAGAAAAAAATGATTCTTAAAAAGGTTTGTATGGTCATTAGTTTTCCTAGGGAAATAAACCTTAAAATCAAATGCAATAAATTTGCAAGTTTCAATGCTTCATTCATGCTTTCAGTCATGAACGAAGCATGAAAACGAGAACTAGGAAAAATAAAAACCTTTTATAGCCCAAGACTCATCTTTCAAGTAGCAATGTTCATTTGTTTAAGTGGAGACAACTATAAGATTTATGATTCGTTCTTTTAAGAATTGAAAATATTGTGGGGCTGCCAACATCGCTAGAAATGGTGGGGAAAATTTGGGAAAGAAATGTATCTAAAGTTGTATTCTATGGAAGAGTCACCTTTGAACATGAAACCCTTTCACTCACTTTGTGTCTAGGTTGGAAAATCTGCCTGTCTCTTGATCATACTCCTTTATAAGATTACCCTTTGGTATTTGATCCTTGTTGTTGAGTTAGTGTTGCCAAGACAATTGTCGTGTCGTCAATATGTTCAAAGAGAATTTAAACCCAGAAATCATTCTAATGCGTCGGCCATTTATGTAGTCCTTAAGCCTTCTATTCCATTGACCATACCTAAGTCAGTCCTCAATCATTTTTTACTCTAATCTACTTCAAATCTTGCTACCCATTTCATGTCATTGATGGGGGATACATTAACTTCCTCTTGTGACGAGTCTTTTCCTGTCAACTTCAACTCATTATCTAGGAATTAGACTTAGAAACTAATTGGTACCTTGGAACTTGCATGCATCAATGGCAGGTTTCCTCACTTTCGATAGTGGGTTTTCATCATTTACCCCTGATCGGGAGATTTCGCCGAGTGTTCGACTTCAGCTCATTAATTCACATTCATTGGATTGAACTAGAGTACCTTGGGAGTCATTGACATTAATGGTTATTTCCCTCACAATTGTTAACGATATTCATTAATTACTAGTAATCAAGGGGTTTCTACCATGTTCGACTTCAACACATGTATTTGCATGGTTAGATTCATACTATAGAGTGGTGGAGATGAAGACCCTAGATCTTTCCTAACAGATTCAGGTTGCATTGGATTATATTCAGATTGTACTATTGCATAGATCCACATTGTATGTCTTGTGTCTATGTTCAAATTTGAGTGTTTAACACATAGATCCACAGTGCATTTTTGGTGGCTATGTTGAGATTTGAGTCATATTGGCATGGATCCACAGTGTATGTTTGGTGGACATGACTTGTCTTACTTGACATGGATCTTTGCATGTCGACATTTATGCTTTGAGTCATTAATATTCTGAGGTTGGGAATTCCTACCTCAGTGATGATACATTATTGTACTGTATTTCCTTGTTTGTTGGCAAGTTTCCAACCGAAATGTTCTGTGTTCCCTACACACACTCGCGAAAGAATTTCAGTTATCACTCCCTTCTAACTTCATACTTTGGGGGGCTCTCTGTTCCACATTATTTTCACTATCTCTATGACCATTAATGATGTAAACCTATATGTTTCCTTTAGAGGGGTCAATAGCCTAAATTCCTGAAGAAAGAAGGGAAAAGAACTTTCCCTGAGAGAGGAAGTTGTATTTTCCTTTGTAAAAACCCTATTAAGGAAGATTTCCATAGGTTTCACTATACACAGGGTGTGAAAATGCCTAATTTCTGCACCTTGCTCTATATCTAGGTTCTGAAGTTTCTGTAGGTTGGTCTATAGCTAGGGTGCCGAAATTCTTGTACGTGGGAAAAATGAGCGTCTTCTCGATGCTTCTAGAATGATAAGATTCTATGGTGAGGTGGCCTCCAAATGGTTTGGATATTACTTACTTTCATGATTTAGTGGGATCATCCTAACCTCCTCACCTTATCCTCTTTGTATTATAAAAGGAGAGGAGCTCTCATGGAGAAAGTTAGATTGGCTTGAGCTTGAGTTTTGTAGATTGGAAATTTGGCTTGATTAGAGTGGCTTTGGACTTTGCTTTATCAAGATAGATTGTGAGTGGCTATCAGATCCATGGTTTCAGAATCCTTGGAGCAAGAAGTGTGTGGGAAGCAAGGAACTGTTGGAAGGACCTGACGACATCAAGGCCTTTGGTTGTATCTTTCTTACACATTCTTTAATACATATATACTTTTCTTTCCTATATGAATGTCATTTGTTCATATTGTATGATTCCTTGATCACATACATAGTTTCATATCAAATAGACTCTGTTGTTCTTGTTTTCGTTGGCTTGTGTTTCTTTGCAGATATTTCTCCATAAGCCTTACGATAGAGCTTGGATTGCATTGTCGAAGTTGGATCTTTGATATTTAAAAGGTATGTTCTAGATCCATTTCTCATTTGATAATTGAAATATAAGGAAAGAGTAGTGTACTTTCTTGTTTTGTAGTGAAGATAAGAGGATTGATTTGTGTTTGCACTTAACAATTAGTCCGATAACAGATACTCAAGAGGTTTTCAATAATATCAAATGAGATATCACCATAACTCCAGTCCTCATTAGTCTAGATTTTCAAAGGGATTTCATCATCTATTCATTTGCTATAGAGATAGTTGTTGCATCTGTTTTCACTCAGACGAATAACAAAGGAGAAGAACTCCCAATAAGTTTCATGAGAAAAACTCTACATGACTATGTGTTCAGGTATTCAGAACTGAAAAAGCAAGCCTCGACTCTTGTAAAAGAAGTAAAATATTTTTCGGACATACATATTGAACTCCCATGTTATTTCCTATGTTTCCTCATCACTAATGAAGATGCTTCTAATTCAACAATTGAGAGAAGGAAAATGGGATAACTAGTTGGAAAAGATACAAGGATATGATATCGAGATTAAACCTTTAAAAGATATCAAAGGACAAGGTTTATGCAAGGTCATCATGAATGGTGATTCTTTAGATGGAATGATTTCAATTTCAGTAGGAGAACCATTAGTTGATTCAGATTGGTATAGAGATATTATATTCTACTTAAGTTCCGAGAAATTTCCAATCACCATGAACCCCAAGGAGGGAAAAACATTGAAGATGAAGGAAAATCAATACGTGTTGATTGTTGATATATTGTTTAGAATAAATTATGATGGTATACTACTGAGATTCGTTGATGAAAACCAAGCCCAAGAACTGATGAGAAAATTCCATGAAGGAATATGTGGTGGACACTTTGCACCTACCACCCCTGCACACAAGATAATGAGAGATGGATTCTATTGGCCATCAATTTTCAGAGACTCATATGCCATGATAAGGAAGTTTGTATCATGCCAATAGTTTTTAGGAAAAATGAAGAGATATTCGATGCCTTTCCAACCCATAATTGTAGAACAACCATTCTCCCAATGGGGAATTGATTTTGTCAAGCCAATTAATCCGAAGTATAGCAAGGGGCATATGTACATCTCATAGCTATAGATTATTTCATGAAATGGTTGGAAGCAATGACATTAAAGAAAGTTGATTATGAAGATCTAATTAAGTTCCTCAAAGATAATATTCTGTTGATATTTGGTGTCATAGATAAATTTATCACAGATAATGGTTTGATTTTCATCGGGTCAAAGTTTACATATTTTTGTGGAGAATATGGAATTATCATGGGTTAATCTCCGAATTATTATCCACAAGGTAATGGCCTTGATTAATCCACAAATAGAACACTTTTTCGAATATTGAAGAAAACCATTGACAAAAACCAAAGGAATTGGAATCTGAAGCTCACTAATGCATTGTGGGAAAGCAGAACGACTCCAAAGGACAGTACTGGGATGTCCCTGTATACCTTGGTTTATGGGAAAGAGGATAAAATTCCAATTAGCCTCGAACTCAATGCATTGACTTTTGTGGTTAATACCGAAGACACAGAAGACAATTCACCCATCCAAAGAAGGATCAACCAGCTGTTAAAATTGGAAGAAGAATGAAACAAATCCTTGAATCGAACTTCTCAAAGGTATCAAAGTGTCAAAATATATTTTGATTAGAGCACAATTGTAAATAATTTCTAGAAGGGAGAGCTGGTGTTACTTTGGAACAAGTCCAAGGAGAAACTGTCGATGCATACAAATTTTGAAGCACTCTGGATCGTACCATATGTCATCAAGAAGATCTTGGGTTTTTACTCCTATATGCTCCAAGACATGAAGGGTAAAAGATTAATGATGTTTATCAATGGGAAACATATGGAAGGTTTCTTCTCCTAATAATTTCTCATTCTGAGTCTACATAATTTTATTTTTCATTTTGTGTATTCTTACTCTGAATCCATAGCCCAATAGGTGGAAGCACTTGGTCATGAAAGGTTCTAGATTCTTGACAACACACATGGGGTTATCATCACACAGTTGGAGCCAATTGTTGAGATAAATTCCCGCTTCCAAAATTTCCCTCCCCTTTTCTATTTTCCCAACTTATTTTTTCCATTTCTTCTCCCTCTTCTATACGTACCCAAATTCCCCTTTTCTTTTCTCCCTTATATTCTCCCTTTCTAGTTAGTATACTTAGTCATTTTTAGAAAACGATGGGTTTGCAGATTGGAGGACTCGTGGGTTCTCACTTCCATTCATATTCCCATATCATGAGCTTGACCGACCATCGTATCATCCTATACTTAACTATTTCTCAAGTCACAGGTTCCCGGGTTGGTGGGTTCAAGATTTTATATCCCATGTCCCGTGATATACATTTTGCACCCAAAAGATCCACGATCTACATTTTGACCATCGGACTCCACGAGATCCTAAGTATCTCATCTCTCCTATATTGATTCCAACTGACCACGTTACAACACTTAGCCAATTTTCAACCTTTCACAATGGAGGGTTCTCGGGTTCTCGGGTTGGAGGGTTCACAAAAATCCCAAATCCTAATTGGTCTTGTTCATCCTTGCCACCATTGTGATTTTCCCAATATGCATTTAGTATGGTTTAATTCTAATAACTCATCATGCAGGTTTCATAAAAGATTGTCATTAATAAGAGAAGGGATTAAGGAGATTTCTTATTAAACCACATTAAAGCACAATTTGTGTAAGATTATATTATCTCTCTCAAGCATTCATTTCAAATATTATCTGGATTAAAAGAACACTCTCATAAACTTATGGTAGAAACAACTCAACAATTGTTCTGCAGAGATACTATGAACATTTTTGGATGTGAGGAAAAGAAATTTTAGTGGTCTAGATCATATTCTTACTATTCATCCCCTTTTGCTCAAAAGGAAGTAATTTGGACGTCCAAAATTGCTTGTGCAGGCTGTGTTCCTGAGGTTTTTGACTACAAGGAATTGGTTTCCTCGTGCCCTGAGGAATATATACCAATTCAATAGATTATTCAACTTCAATACCTTTCTCTCATCTCTCTTTCACCTCAAGTGTTCCGTAAAATGCTAAAACTCCCAGAGCCAACACTCACTTTCAAAGGTGAAGATTCCAGGGACTTCCTAAAAAAGCATGAAAACGTCTTGGAACTCTTGCCTAAATTCTTGAAGAATCCCACAGCCATCCATGAAGATATTACCAGGTTGCAGGTCAACTCGTTCAAAAACCCCTTTCGGGAAATTACTTGGTTATTCACCAAAGTGACATGAGAAGAAAATATCGCAAGTATTTCCCGTATGAATCTTTATATGTTATATTTTACTGTCAAGGAGAAAACCATTTTAGATTGGGGAAAATTGATTTCCATCGAAATATCTTCCCAATTGTCACAATACAAAAAAGATAAGAAATTCTTTATGGCCTCTTATTTGGTATTTACGATATCACATTGTTGTCAATTTCCTAAATTGTCTATCTACAAGAAGGTGAATTGTGAATTTGACCCAGTGACCTTTTGGTGCAAAGTGTTGTGGAGGCACAAAACTTCCTTTCATTTTTATGAAGTTTTGCATGAATTTGTCTCGGTTTTTAAAGGATTATTGTTTGGAAAACATACCCCCAGGATATCCACCCAGGAAAGTAAATTTATGGATAAAAAGGGGACGTTGGAGAAAATGGAAAATTACAATGTTATTAGGATTTTAGGTACTAAGGAAAATCCTTCCTTTCTTCCATGGAATATATCCAAAAAAATGTTATTACAGAGGTGGAAAGGCAATATAATTTTTTTCTGAAATTTTTTCATGAGAAATGAAAAAAAAAATCATACCCTTGCCTTGGAAAATTGGGGACTTGGTATTCCGAAATATGAACTAAATTGATGAATTTGCAAACCACTTCCATAATCTCAATATCAAGTATGTTGAAAGGATACAAGGTTTCGACCCTAACAATTTTTTTGTGGAACATATGTTAGCAATGGGATTTAGAAATTCATTTATCCATAGTGTTCTAGGAGAAAAATAAGATAATAATTTTGGCGCTCCTACTCTCAATGTTGGCAACTTGGAGACAATACTTAGGACCAATAAATTTTACAAACATAAAGGAAAGGGTCCTGACGAGAAGAGTGCCCATTCCCCAGTTATTACTCCTAAGACTAAAAAATATCGAAGCAGTGCCCTAGTGACCTACCAATCTAGAAAAGTGATCAACAATAGTTCATGTGGAGGAGGAGAAAAGAACCCCCCTCCGGGAAAAATTGAAAGCTCACATAAACTTCCTCTGAGGAAGAAGAGGAAGAATATTTTACAAGAGGAGGAAGAACATCGTATCAAAAGTGACATCAACAACTTCTCCCTCGAAGATATGGATCTCAAGGCTAACATCAAGAAAACTTTTATTAACATTTATCAGCCAAGAGGCACGACCCACCAGAATCTTTCGTTGGAAATTATTGAGAATGAGACCTTCGATGAGGAAGAGTCATTTGTGTTTCAAATCACTATATTTGACATGAAATATAAGAAATATATTATTGAGAAGAGTTATGTGAAGAATAAAAAAAGGAAATCGTGTTCAGAGGTTAACCTAAGAAATATGCGGCCTTCCCATATTTCCAGAATCCATAGAGAAACTAACGATGCATTGGACGACTCCATCGGTGGTCTCGAAGAGGAAAATACAAATTTAAAGAAGATTATTAAGGAACTAGAAGAGACCTTAATGCCTCTTCCACTCCTTGCCAGCCCTTTGGAAATTGTTGGATCCACCACACCCGCTACTAAATTAAAAGGATCCTCAAGCTTACTTACATCAGCAAGGAGACATGTACAGAACAATATCAATAAAATAATGACATTGATCAAAATCACTTGGGAAATTTCAAAGAACATGATTTCTTTTCACTCTAGGGCACATTCCTTTCATGAGTATCTGCAGGCCGACCTGAAAATGAAGAAGGTTTTTACCTTGATGCTATGGTACCCTTTGGTGTTAAGGTTTTCAACATGAAAGAGCTAAGGATAAGAGAGGATGATCTTCCCTCTCCAAGCCAGATTAAACAGTTGAACGCATGTTGGAAATAAAACATAAAAAAATGAATAATATTGTTCAAACATGCAGCCAAGCCATATCAAGCATGAAATAATTATTCAAAATACTCACGGAGGTAGACTTAGCTGGAAGCACTAACACAGTCCAAGATCCCAATTTGATCCTCAACTTGTTGTTCCTAACAAAGAAAAAATTTGATGAGCAAGTTGAGGTATTTAAAGGGTTGTCAATTAAAAAGTTTTATGGTATACTTGAATATAATGAGGATGACATAGATAATTGGCCAGTGGACTACTCCATGAAAAATCAAGATTTTGATGAAGCATTGCATGGAATTTCCCTTTATCTAAGAGACTTGGAGGGAGATATATTCAACATAAAAATCCTACATGAAATCAGCATGGCATCAATGAAAATTTACATCGAAGAATGGTTCAATAAAGCTATTGATAAACTGACCAATGAAGGGAAATAAGCAGTTGAGACGGTTCCTATAACTGTTGATGAAAACAATAAAAGGACATCAACAAGAAATTGAAAGAAGAGATACCATCATATTAAGTTTATGTTGATCACATCCTTCTTTTCTTTATCAAGTCCTTCATCCATTTATTCCACCCCTTTCACTAGAAAGGTTTAACCGATGACTGATAACTTCTCTTTTCTTCTTACCAGGTCTTGTTATTATTTTACCGCCCACCATCTTCTTTCTACAAGATTAAATTCTTGTGTATATTTTCTTTATGGTCCACGGGAGCCCCAATCCCAGTCTCTAAGACAAACACATTTTAAATTTCAAAGAATATGTAACAGACTATATATTTTTTAGAAATTTCAAGAGAGATGTAATATTGATTGTACTTTGTAACCCAGAGTTATGAATATAAATTAATTGAGGTTGATCTATCAATATATTTATTTGATCTTCTCATGTTCACTCTGTTAAATTTCTCTTATGCATACGGACCATCTTCTTTTCATTTTTATGTGATCATAAATATGTAGTCAAACTATGATGGATGTGAGGAAATTTTGCTTATTTTTGTTAAACATGTGAGTGTGCTCGGTTCCTGGTCCTTTCTCAGGAACTTCCTTTTAAAAGAAAAGAAAACATTTCCTTTTTTATTTTCTTGAAATATTTATTTTTCTTTTAATTATGATGACGAACTTCTGCCAAGTCCCACATTCTGAAAATATAGAATTCTTGAGAAAATACAAAGAGGAGTACCACCTCTATAAAAATGTAGGAGGATTTACATCCTCATCGGGTTGTAGTTTCAGTCCGAACGGATTCAAGCGTCAACAACTACCAACACAAATTTTCAAAGAAGGGATTGAAAATGGATTTTATCAACCCTTGGAATGTAGAAAATGCATTCATAAGGCCAAAAGGAATGAACAAAAATTTATAATGTCCTTCATGAGTTTTGAATGTTGTTTTTGGGATATCTTCTTCCTTCATTCTAATCTAATAGTACACTGAATGGAAATCCAACTTTGTGAAGTAGATTTCTCCATGTAGTTCATCTAACAATTCATCAATGATGGGAATGGGAAACTTATATTTAATGGTGATGTTGTTGATCTCTCTATAATCTGGACACATACACCATGAGCCCTCTTTGTTCAGTACCATTACCATCGATCCAAAGTAATAAATTTCGCCATGTCTAATAATTCTAGCCTCTAACATTTCTTCAACCATATGCTCAATTTCACTCTTCTAGGCATAAGGGTATCTATAAGGCCTGATGTTAAAAGGAACACTCCCATGAATTAATTGAATAACATGATCATGGTAGTGAGTGGTTGGAATACCGCTCAAAATATCTTCAAATACTTTAGAATTCTTATCAATGATCTCTTGAAGATCTAGGGGAATAAATGGATGAGATGTTTGAACATATAATGAGCATAGTTGTATAATTACACCCTGATGCCTCTTTTTCAATAATTTTTTCACGCCATTATAGCTTACCACCTTAATGGGTTTCCCCATGATGCCCCTTAACTCAAATTCCTTTCCTTCCAATGAAAATTTCATGGAAAGTTCTTGAAAATTAAAAGACATTATTCCCAATTATTGTAACCATTGGACCCCTAGTACGACATCATCACTACCCATGGGTATAGAAATCATTGGACTATTCATTACATATTCCCCCATAGTAAGATTGATATTATGGCATTTTCCTGACCAATTAATAGTTCCTCCATTTGAAATAATTACTTCAAACTCTGACGTTTGATATATAAAGCGATTGCGAGCCTTGGGTAATTTACAATGAATGAAATTATGAGTACTACTAGAATCAATTAGAACTATTTCCTTTTTCTTTTTGATATATCCTTCGATATTGAGGGTTTGAGGAGTGTTAATTCCATTCAATGCATGACATGATATGGTGGTAATCATCTCTTCAAAATAAATATCTTCCACATCTTCATCTTGAGATGGTTCTTGCTCTTGTTCTTGTTCTTGTTTTTGTTCTTGTTTTTGTTCTTGTTCTTGTTCTTCCTCCTCTTCACAATCTATGTAGAATAATTTCTTCTCACCACACTTATGTCCCTTACTGTACTTGTTATGAAAATTAAATCATAAACCTTTTTCTTTTCTTTCCTCCAATTGTTGAGGTGTAAACCTTGTAGGTTGAGGTGGTTTATACGAAGTAACATTATTCTCTCGATAGATGTTAGGGGTGGTCCTTCTAGTAGCCATAGCCAGATTTTTACTTTCAATATTTCTCGCCACCCTGAACCATTTTACAATGATTTGGGTTCCCAAGGGTGAACCTCATGTTGAATGTTATCCTTTAAAGTTCCTATGAAAAAATCAATCATGTGCTCATCTAGAATATCTATTACCTTTATATTCAATCTTTGGAAGTTCTCAATGTGCTCCGCAATTGAACCGTTTTTCTTTGGATTTATCAATTGGCTGAAGAAGATATTGCTCCTTCTATCCTCATAGTGTGCTATCATTTCTTCCATGAAAATTTTCCAAGTGAGAAGTGATTTGTGAGAACAAATCCATCAATACAAACCAAATTGATTAGGTTCTAAATATAAGGATGCATTTCATACCTTTTGTGTGTGTGGCACATCATGTAGATCAAAGAACTCCTCCATCTAGAGTATTTGTGTGATTGAATCCTTTCCATCAAACTTCCTCATATCGATATTAGGAAAAATGTTGGTATTCAACCCAAATCTAGAGTTTCTTAAGTCTTAATTCATATTCCTTGTGTCCTCATCATGAATTTCATAGGATACATTTTCACTTCTAGGTGGCCTCTCTATGAGAATATTTTTCAAACATTCCATGATCCCCCCTTTTAATCCATCCATCTTAGTATCCATCATCACTTCTATCTTAGCTTCATTTGAAACCATCATCCTTTTTAGTTAATATTTTGTTATTGCCTTCTTTTGTAAATCATCCATGTCCTTGTGCATTTCTTCACCTTCATCAAGAGTCCAAGTAGGATTGTCTGAGCGCTTATTTGGCATAAAAGTTCCATTTTTTGGTGGAATGTTGGCCAAGTATCACTACAAGGTAGGAATTCCTAATTGTCTTAAGCAGAGGTCCTCATAGAGAAGGGAGTGTCAGGTGCTATAGCTATTTGATATACGTGTCGGTTCCAAAAATAGTACTCAGGCCAATATCTCAAGGAACTAACTAAGGACTCTTGACCATGCCCTTAGTCATACCATCCGACTACCCAGGTACTAGAGAGTGATCTCCCCGAGTGTTTTTCTTGATGTACTATAGCAACAAGAAAACAAAATGGCTTACTTGGTTGGTCTCACGATTCTAGGGGGTCTCCCGATATACACCAGGTATTTGGGAGCTCAAATACGTAGTAGTTTTATCTAATTTGCAACCACTCGAAAGGGGCCTTTCGATATACTCTAGGTACGTTGAAGAACCACATTGTCCCTGGGTTGTAGTGCTAACAAGTAATGAAAACTCCTATGTTTAGAGATGTCAGAATATGTCTGTAACTAAAAATCCCTAATACTCTCCCAATTTTATGTGATACTCCTTTTATCCAACTTTATTCCACTTTCTTAATAACTCCAATTGTATCTTCTATTCAGAAGATATGTAAATTTTTGAAAACAAAATGCACCTTTTAAAACCCTGATTTGGAGACTGTTATGTTATCCAACCTTTCTTTTGTTGTAGATCTGAAATTTCATCCCTTCTAATTCTAAAATTTATGCCTAAGGTTTCTTGATGTGTCTCCTTTCCAGCCATATAGGTTAGAACAATATTGGATTCTCCAAGGGAATTTTACGATAACTTTCCCAGATGTGCTGATCTTTTCCCTTTCAGGAGAGAAAACTTGTATGGACTACCACATGTCACTTTATTCACTTTAAATTTGTACCAATAAAAATTTTGTTCGTACCCTAACCAATGGAATAGTTCTCACTCAATTTAGAGATCTGTAGCTTCAGATATAACAGTTTTCCCAAGAACACATGTTTTAGACTGAAATCTAGACCATCCCAAAACGCTAATTTCCTTAGAGAATAAATTTCATAGTGCAGCGAATCAAGGGCTGAAGTTTGTAAAAAAATATACTTCAATATTCCTCCTTCATACTGTAAAAATTTTAGAACATGAAACCAAGCCAAACAAAATTGAGAGAGAAAATTCCAAAAAGACATGTTTAGAATAGTTTCAGGACTAATAAAAAACCCTAACATGAACAGAATGTATCTCAAAAAATATAACAAACCAAGATATGAAATTTGGACCCAAGTTATCACTATATGTCTCCTCTACACCATAGAAATTCCATATCCTGGAACCTTCTAGAATTTTTTTTTTAGTGAAAATGCGAAGAAGACTTGTTTTGAAGAAGTCAATACCGAGGATTGTCTAGCTTTGATACCCAATGTTAAGAACCAAATATAAAAATAGAAAAAAAAACATTAGAATAAGTACTCAACACCTTGAAAAAGAGACAAATTCAGATAATAATCCTCTTCAAGGGGGAAACCTCCTTATATATCATATAAATTCACAAATACAAGATGATTCCAAATGAAAAAGGTCTCCTTAGTATATATAGAATAGTAGGAGGTACAATTACAACTAATGGACCCAAGCTGACATAAATAAAATAACAATACTAATGTAATATTCCCGAATTAAGGGGTAATGTTCCATGATTTAGGACTTAAAACATCCAGTGGTCAATCTAACCACTTATAACCACTCCAACAACCTTTAACCACCTTTTCAAATGCATCAATGGATCCCACTTGTGGTCCAAAAACAAAATAATAATAATTGAGTGTGAGTACAACATCCAACTGAGAAAGGAGAACAAATTTGTGTGGTCAATGTAAATTATGGAAAATTGATTCCCAAAGAAAAGATTTAAATTGGTAGGTTTTTCTTTCACTATCGAGGGAACAGATAGAGATACGGGACGTGAGAAAAGGGAAAAAAAAGTCTCTGGAATAAGAAAGATAAAGTTGATGATGAAGAGGAGACAGGAGCAAGAAGATTCAAAAAGGAATTAAGATAATAACCTAGTCATTCAGAAAAAGGAAAAAAAAAGGAAAAATTATTGCAATTTGTAAAACACATAAGGGTAGATTCCATATCGCACTACAACCAAAGGAATTTGTAAGAAAAAAAAAAGTGTGGTGGAAATGGAGCCAACTACAAAAATCAGAATACAACTAGAGTCATTTCCAGGCATCGAATCATCACAAGGACCAAGAGTTGAAGGGCATAGAAGATCCCAATCCCTATAATAAGTGATATATAAAAAAATCATCGACTAATGGAATCACATATAGTCTTTTAGTCTTTAAATAAATCATGTGAATTTAAACAATTAGAAAAATTCAAAAAGGGTTCTTAAATATAAAATGCTTATCTTTACACAAAGGTGACATGTCTGCTAATTTGGTGTAAAATATTTAATATAACTTACTGATACTTCTTAAGTTCATATTCTTGACCTATCTTAAGTATTGTTATGTGGTTATGACAGCTCAACAACACATCTGCCAATTTGGTTGATTCTATTAATTTCTCTTACTGTTATCTTCTCAACAAAAATAACATAGAATAAATGACTACTTCCATCTAGAGGCACAGTATTAAATCATTGAATAAATTTTACGTCTAACTCACATGGAGGGTACAATATTAATTTGAATGGAAGGAGGTCGATGAGGATTTAAGAGGTGAACATATCAACTCTAAAATTCAAATGGGTTGACCAGTGGTGATAGAGTTCGCAAGGGGTTGGAGTCACATCTCAAAAAAATTGCAAAAATGTATATCTTTGTCAAGTGATAAACCCATAAATTTTTCAGGAGTCCAATTTGGATAAAATTGAATTGAATATGCACCAAATCCCATACCATGTGAATTTTGGATGAAACTTTTAAAATTGCCCAGCCATTTCTGGAAAAATGATGAAAATTTGTTGATTTTAAAATGCTCATAACTTGACTTCCTGGACTTTGTTTCGAATGATTTTATTTTTTGAAATTGGATATTTTTCCAAGAGGGATTCAAATATCCAATTTGTTTCTGCAAATTATATAGATAAAGTGTTAGAAGTGAATCTGAAGTGTGAAGACCCTTTTTTGTCTTTTGATATGAATGCATTGCGCATGCATGTGGCTCTTGAGATGCATGCATGGAAGTCTCTGCATGTGGCTCTTGGGACACATGCATGGTGCATGGAAAGGTGTCTTCACCTGGCTCCTAATATGCATGCATGATATATTCTGCATGTGATTAATAAAACATACATGAAATGGATTAGACACCATCTCCATTGAATGGAACAAAGCGGTGTGCAGATACCTGTGTAGAAGGATCTTCAAACAAAGAGGCTTGATATTCCAGTGGATTTTTTGTTGGCTCTATATTTTACACCTTCGACATGGAATATTCAAAATATTTCTTATTCTTGAATAGAACCTCTAATTTGGTCCATAGTTCGTTTGGAGTTAAGAGTGATTCCTCATCTACATGATATTGTAGTTAAGGAGAAATACATATGTAGATAAGTCTGAGAGTCATGTGTTGTCTATTGAGAAAACAATTTTTCTCATCAACGGAATCAGGCTCTACTTTTGTTGCTATGGTAATCTAGTACAAGACTCTACATCTGATTTGACACAAGTTTTTTAGCTTCCACTCGAAGTAGTTATGAGGCGTGAGAATTATTTCCGGCAAGTAATCCATATTTTTTTATTGTATCTTCCTCTTGTACTTGAAACTATAAATTCTTATTCACTTTCTCCTAGAAATCAAGGCTCTGATACCATGTGAAGTTTCCACAGTGAATATAGCTAGTAGAAAATGGACACACAAAGCTTGCGAGATACAAGAGAAGAGAGTAGAATGAAATAATTGTATTAACGGTATTCCACACTCAAAGAGTGAATAATTTAATTTAGATATATGATACATGAGTAAATAATTATTCATATTATTGATCTAGAGAGATGTGTGGACTCACTAACAGAATCTGGAGTGAACTACCACCTAGTCCTAGATAACTATCCATGCAGTCATCGGTTAACTGACTAATCACTAGTGGAGTCAGGAGAGAATCATGCATGAAAATGTGTGGCCCCTTCTTGGTGGTTATTTGAAGGTAAGTGCACAATCATGGTGATTATACCTAGGTATTCATGCAACATTTGATGATAATACCGAGGCTGAAATGAAAGACTCCCCTCCACTATTCTAATTGAGGTGTCACTGACTCAAGATTGAAGAGGATGAGAATGTCTCTAACAAGGGGCACCCTCAACATAGACTAGTCAACCTAGGAAAATAAATATTAGGTGAGCATGTAATATCTCCAACAATGTTGTTGATTAATTGGGTTGGTTTCCATTGATGTCAACCCTTGAAGAAATTTCAGTAGTGAATTTCGGTAGCACAAAGGTTTGGGTAATGGACCCAAGTTTTTCTGATGTATAATGGTATGAGTTTTGATATATTTGCAGGTAAGACTATTCTAGATGGATAGTACATGTCATTCCATTTCCAGTGGTATGTGGAATGTCACATAACTCCTCATGGTTTGAGATTTATGTCCTTACAAAGTTGAAGGACCCTCATATGATTGGCTTGAAACCCCAAAAGGTCAAAGAAGTCAAAGTGCTTGCAAAGAAGAAATTATTTAAATAATAAAGTGAAGTGACAAAGTCAAAGAGGATTATTGAAATAATAAAGGGAANCAAAGCCAAAGAGGATTATTTCAATAATAAAGTGAAGTGGAAAAATCAAAGAGGATTATTTAAATAATAAAGTGAAGTGACAAAGTCAAGGAGGATTATTTAAATAATAAAGTAAATAGAGAACCTTCTAATTATGGAAAGTGGTTATAAGAAGCTTAACCCTAAAATGAGGAAAATGGGTTAAGTGGTCAAGTGGATATTGAATACATGGAAAAGTGGCAAATTGGGCAAATTTGGACATAGGTGACTATGTGGACAAAGTGGCGTAGAAGATGCTTCCAAGGAAGCTACTTGAAGAGTATAAATAAGAGGCAAGTCTCTCTCATTTTAATCACACTTGAGCATATTGAATATCTACAGGTGACTGAGGTAACAAAAGGATATCTAAGCCTAATTTTAGAGGGAAGGTGAAGTAAAGAAGGTTGAAATTCAAGGGAGGATAAATTCTTTTGATGATTCTTTCTAGGGTATGTTATTTACAGGTCATCTCACCATTTTCGCAATAAAGTTTTTTCTAGAATGATTCAAACCATGAAATTGGGAGGCCATTGAGGACATATATCCAAGTAGTTGTGGTACGAATTTCAGATTGTGGGTCATTTTATTTTTGGATTCATACTTCGTGGAAAATAGGGTTTGTGGTTAGTCCTAAAACTAATCTAAAACAGGTGTTTCGGGTAAAAACGTCCTAACTTATTCATAATAGATCCAAATTCAGTAAGACCAAATGTGTTGGTTATATTACAGTCTTTATTATTCTATGTAAAATTTTCAAATCCATACAACAAATATTCCGTGCAGGGAACACTCTACAAGTTCGCTCTCTAGAATAAGACATAATTCAACAAGGTATGCCATTTTTTCTATAACTCCTTTTCTAAGAGCTTTCAAGTAGTCACACCTGGAGGAATTGCATAAAACACATAGAAGAACATTGTGTACTATTTTCATATCTTTATTCATTACAAGTACATAGTTATGATTATTTCAAGTTAGGGTTGTTGACTAATCCAAAACTAGTCATGTGAGACTAAAGTAAAGTTTGATGGAAATGTTAGTCTCTTGTTGTTAAAGTTAAGGAAGGTTTGTAGGTTGAGGTACAGGTTGGTGCATGTTTGATGCACTTGTTTATTGTACAATTTGATTATAGGTTGGTGCATGGTTGATGCACTTGTTTATGGTACAGGTTGATTACAGGTTGAGGTACAAGTTGATGCATGGTTGATGTATGGTTCAGGATATTGGTACAGATTGTTTGGTTCAGGTTGATTGGTATAGGTTTATAGGAGTATATCTCATAGTGATAGTGTGACAGTGGTTCCATCATTCTACTTATACACCAGGGAAGTTGGACGAGTCAAGGACAGGTGGTTGTAGCCACCTTCCGGTTGTAGCCAGAGAATATAGGGGGTTGTAGCCTCCTTCTAGTTGTATCCATAGAATTGGGGAGTTGGAGATTCTCTCAGGTTGTAGCATGAGAAACCAGTGGGTTGGAGATTCCTTCCAGTTGTAGCTGAAAACAAAGGAAGTTGGTTCTTCCATTGAATGTAATTCTTCAAGAAAAATAAGAAAAAAAAATCTGTGGTTTTCTCCCTCTTTGGGTTTCCACGTAAAAACAATGGTGTACTATGTATGTGTATAATTATTCATTTTTTCATTGTTTATTTAATCTACAAATATTGGATGATAATGCTACATTGATATAACACTTGCATTATATGGTTAAAAAGATTAGATTGCTCTATTACTTATTCACCCCCCCTCTCAGTAATCCAACAATTGATTTCAGAGCAGGTTCCTTCAGAAATCAATCTAACCACTGAAAGGTAGATCATGGAGAGAAATAACATGTATACAAATGGAATACCACAGTTTGATGGACAAAAGTATGCATTTTGGAGCATAAGGATGAAGACATATATACAAGCATAGGGATTTGAAATTTGACAATTAATTGTAGATGGATACACAACACTAGTCGTTCCGCTGACAAATGACAAAGCAGTGAAATTCGGTCAGAATAATTCCAAATCCAAAAATACACTTCTGAATGGTCTTGGAGAATCGGTATTCACCAAAGTTTCACATTGTAAATCCACTGAGAGATTTGGGACAAACTTCGAAATATTTATGAAGGAGATTCAAAAGTCAAAGATGCAAAGATTCAAACATACAGAGGTTAGTTCGAACAACTAAAGTTGAAGGAAGATGAGAATATTTCATCTTACTTTTTACGAGTCGATGAAACAATAAATGCAATCTTGGGATTGGGAGAAGAAATCAAATAATATGTAATTGTTCAAAAGGTACTAATATCTCTTCCTATGAGATTTGACACTAAGATATCATCACTAGAAGAAAGAGAAGATCTAAACTCAATAATCATGGACGAACTACATTGAATCTTCACAACATATGAAATGAAAACTGAACAAGAAAATCCAAATATAAAAGAAGCAACCTTCAAAGCATCCAAAAGGTCAAAGGAAAAGGGAAAGAAAAAAGAAAAAGAGCATAGCAGCAACAATGACGTCTCAGAAGATGATGAAGAAGCAACCAACTTTGTCAGAAGATTGAACAAGAGAACCAACAACATGTATATAGGTAAGATTCCTTTGATTTGTTTTAGTTGTGATAGTATTGGTCATTTTGATAGCAAATGTCCTCATAAGAAAAAGATAAATGATGAAGGTTACTCAAATAGAAAAAAAACATATAAAGGAAAAAGAACCAGAAAGAAAGTTTTCAGGAAAATCTATGCAGAAAAAATCAAAGGGGATAGGAAGTATACAAAGAAAATTACAGGGACACTCCTCCACCGAGAAGAGTCATATTTTAGAATCAACAATCGAAAAAAACATATAGGCCTCATGAAGAAGAAGGATTCATAAGAGTACCTCCTTTCAGAAGATCTTCAACTCCCAGGTATCAAACTATGTTTTTTGGTTTATGTTATGCATGTAATAATTTTGGACATAAAGCTATGAATTGTAGAGCTAACAACAAGAGCATAAACAAATTTGAAATTCATACACAAAAGGATTATCCAAGAAGGCCTAGTGAAACACGGAGAAGAAGTTACAACAAGTTTGAATATTTGAGCACTGAAGTGGAATACTACAAATGTAACAACTTTGGACACATGGCCAAAGATTGGAGAATGACAATCCCTCCTAGAGAACTACAACAAAACAAAAACAGTCACATACAGGAACCTTAGAAAAGGACATGGATAAGAAAGCAAAATCAATATAGCAATGAAGAATGCACACTCGCTCTACAAGCTAAGTAGAAGAAACATGGTTGGTATGTTGACAGTGGTTGTTCAAAACACATGATGAGTGATAGAGACATGTTTCTTGCATTAAGAAAGGAAAGAGATGGATCAGTCTCCTTCGGAAATGATGATTCAGCTAAAATCATTGGAAAATGAAGATTCAGAATTGGGAACAAGAATACCAAGGCAGAAAACGTTCTACTAGTAGAATATATGAAACATAATCTTCTAAGTGTGAGTCAAATGTGTGACCAAGGTCATAAAGTTACTTTCGATTCACAAAAGTGCGAGATAAGAAAAGAAGGTTCAAGAAAATTGATTGCAACAATTGCAAGAACTTCAAGCAACATATATGTATTACGTGAAATTGGAAATGAAAAGTGTTTCCTAGGAAAGGAAGATGAATTTTGGCTATGGAACAGAAGAATGGGTCACATACATTTTGATAAGTGCTAAGTATTAAGTGGACTATTCAAAACATGAGAATTATTGATCAGTTGCGACTAATACTCATCGATATGGGTCATAGATTAATGACTTACACTACGTAGGTAATCCCGAAAAACGATATTTGATAACCTTGTCAAAGTCAAAAAAAGGGAAGCAGTTACAGAAATGCCCCAGATCACGAAACCATCCAACACTTTATGCAAGCATTGTCAACAAGGAAAGAAAACAGAGACCAGGTTTAAAAAAAAAGAATATTCAATGACAAGACCATTAGAAATTGTTCATACTGATCTAGTTGGACCAACTACAACAAAGGGTTTAAAAGGTGAGAAATAATTTATGTTATTAGTTGATGATTATACAAGAATGACTGCAGTTTTCTTTCTTAGGAATAAGTCAAAAGATTTTGAAAACTTCAAGGTCCACAAGGAAATGGTTGAAAATGAAATGGATTCAAATATTAAATCCTTGAGATCTGATAATAGAGGAGAGTTCACTTCAAAGTAATTTATGGTCACTTCAGCGGGCATGGAATAAAATGGAGATTCTTTGTTTCTAGGACACCTCAATAGAATGGAGTTGTTGAAAAAAAGAGTAGGACAATACATGAAATGGCTCAAACAATTCTAATGGATTCCAAATTGACAGATATATTTTGGACACAAGAAGTGCATACATAGTTCACATTCAAAACATATTAATGCTCGGAAACAACACTAAAAAAACTCCCTACGAGCTATGGAAAGGAAGACCAACAAATGTGAAGCACTTTAGAGTTTTTGGAAGCAAATGCTACATCAAAAGAGAAGATGGAAGAATGGGAAAGTTTGACTCTCATGTGGACAAAGGATTACTTGTTGGTTACTCAAGTACAAGGAAAGCATACAAGTTCTATAACCTAATATTGAGCAAAGTTGTGGAAACCATCAATGTAACAATTGATGAAACAGGTAGACAAGAATTAAAGGAAGAAGAAAATGAATCAATGAAACAACTTTACGAAGAAAAAACTGAAGATGAAAAACAAGTAGAAGGGGAAGATGAAGAGGATATGACAGAAGTAGAAGAGAAAGTTTAGCAGGTGCCTTCAAAGACACCTAGCAGACGAGTACAAAAGAATCATCCTTCAGATCATATTATCATAAACAAATATGCAAGAGTTGAGACTAGAAGAAGAATTTGTTCACTAGAACAAACACACCTAACACTCTCATCTACGATTGAACCAACATGTTTTGAAGAGGCCAGTAAGGATCAATTTTGGAATAACGCCATGGATGAAGAATTGGATCAAATAGAAAAAAATAACACTTGGGAATTGTTTCCAAGACCAAAGGATAAGAATGTGATCGACACAAAGTGGGTATACAGGAATAAATTGAATTAATATGGCCAGGTTACAAGGAACAAAGCTAGATTGGTATCTAAAGGATATGCCAGAATGGAAAAAATATGATTTCTTTTAGCTTATGCATGCTCCAAAAATATTAAAGTGTATCAGATGGATGTAAAATCAGCTTTCTGAATGGGGAACTCTAAGAATAAGTCTACATTGAATAAATAGAAGGTTTCCAATTTTCAAAGAACGCATATTATGTGTGTAAATTAAAGAAGGCCTTGTATGGTTTAAAACATGATCCTAGAGCATGGTACTCTAGACTGAATAAATATCTACAATAGGCAGGGTTCAGAAAAGGAAGTGCAAACAACAACCTCTACATCAAGGTAACTCAAGATAGCATTTTATTAATTGAAGTTTATGTTGATGATATTATTTTTGGAAGTATTGATGACAGGTTAAGCTAGAAATTTGCAAAGGACATGCATAATGAATTTGAAATGTCATTACTTGGAGAACTATCCTTCTTTCTGGGTCTTCAGATACGTCAAAGAAACCAAGGAATTTTTATTTCTCAAACCAAGTATATCAGAGAAATGATAAAGAGGTTCGGAATGGAAGATTACAAACCAGTTATCACTCCCATGCAAACCAGTTGCAAGTTGACCAAAGAGGATGATTCAAAGTCTATAGATTAGAGGAAATATAGGTCAATGATTGGTAGCTTACTATATGTGATAGCATCCAGACCATATGTAATACAGGCATTTGGATAGGTGCACGATTTCAAGAAGCACTAAAGGAATCACATGTATTAGCAGTGAATAGGATTTTCAGATATCTCAAAGGAACATAAGAGTTTGGGCTATGGTATCCAAAAGGAAAGGATTTATCACTATTTTCCTACACAGATGCAGATTGGGTAGGTTGTATTGATGACCGGCGAAGCACCAGTGGATCAACATTCTACTTGGGTGAGTGTTTAGTATCATGGATAAGTAAGAAATAATCATCAATATACTTATCTACAGTCGAGGAAGAGTATATTGCAACAAAAACATGTTGTACACATGTTCTATGGATGAAACAAAATCTGACAAATATACAGGTTGAGTATGATGAGCCATTGCAATCTATCGTGATAATACAAGAGCCATCAGTATCTGAAAGAACCCGATGATGCACTCCAAGATGAAGCACATTCCAATAAAGTATCACTTTCTACGGGAATAGGTTGCAAAAAATAACATGATAGTTGAATATGTGGGCACAAAAGAACAAGTGGATGACATATTTACAAAATCACTTCCATAGGAAGCCTTTGAGTATATTCACCAAATACTCGGGGTTATTTATACTCCAAAATGAATTATTTTGAATTCTTATCTTATATGTCTTAGATGTACACGAGGAAGAACCATAAAGAGGACAGTTTAGGTTGGGAGATCAGACGAATCATCTAGGGGGAGCATCCCTAAATGGAAAGATACCTTTTCCATTGATGACAAAGGGGGGGAGATTTATCATATGCAGAGGACAGAGGCATGGTTCCATGGGGAGCGTTGGTCACATATAGGCAGGGATGGTTCCAGGGGGAGAGTTGGTCACAAAGATGTAGGCATGGTTCCAGGGGGAGCACAAGTGATATGATTTCAGTATTTCATCATAATGTTTCCATCAATGCCAAAGGGGGAGATTTTTGATTAATTGGGTTGGTTTTCATTGATCTCAACTCTTGAAGAAAGTCTGGTAGCAAATTCTGGTAGAACAAAGGTTTGGGTAATGGAACAAAGTTTGTTTGATGTATAATGGTATGAGTTTCTATATATTTGTAGGTAATACCATTATACATGGATAGTACATGTCATTCTATTTCTAGTGGTATGTGAAACGTCACATAAATCCTCATGGTTTGAGAGTTATGGCCTTACAAAGTTGAAGGACCCTCATATGATTCGCTTGAAACCCCAAAAGGTTAAAGAAGTCAAAGTGCTTGCAAAGAAGAAATTATTTAAATAATAAAGTGAAGTGACAAAGTCAAAGAGGATTATTTAAATAATAAAGTGAAGTGACAAAGTCAAGGAGGATTATTTAAATAATAAAGTGAAGTGACAAAGTCAAGGAGGATTATTTAAATAATAAAGTGAAGTGACAAAGTCAAGGAGGATTATTTAAATAATAAAGTAAATAGAGAACTTTCTAATTATGGAAAGTGGTTATAAGAAGGTTAAACCTAAAATGAGTAAAATGGGTTAAGTGATCAAGTGGCTATTGGATACATGGACAAGTGGAAAATTGGGCAAAGTTGTACATAGGTGACTATGTGGACAAAGTGGCCTAGAAGATGCTTCTAAGGAAGCTACTTGGAGAGTATAAATAAGAGGCAAGGCTCTCTCATTTTAATCACACTTGATCATATTGAATATCTATAGGTTACTGAGGTAACCAAAGGATATCTAAGTTGAATTTCAAAGGGAATGTGAAGTAAAGAAGGTCGAAATTCAAGGGAGGATAAATTCTTTTGATGATGCTTTCTAAGGTATGTTATTTACAGGTCATCTCACCATTTTCGCAATAAATTATTTTCTAGAATGATTCAGATCATGAAATTGGGATTCCATTGAGGAAACATATCCAAGTAGTTGTGGTACAAATTTCATCTTGTGGGTCATTGTATTTTCAGAGTTACATGTCGTGGAAAATAGTGTTTATGGCTAGTCCTGAAACTAGTCTAAAATAGGTGTTTCGGGTAAAAACCCCATAACTTCTTCATAATAGATCCAAATGTGTTGGTTATAGTATAGTATGTAGTATTATTTTTAAACGTTTCATATCCATACAACAAATATTTCGTGCGGAGCACACTATACATGTTTTCTCTCTAGAATAAGCCATAATTCAACAAGGCATGCCATTTTTTCTATAACTCCTTTTGTGAGAGGTTGCAAGTAGTGACCCCTAGAGTAATTTCACAAAACACATTGAAGAACATTGTGTACTATTTTCAGATCTTTATTCATTACAGGTACATAGTTATGATTATTTCAAGTTAGGTTTGTTTACTAATCCAAAACTAGTCATGTGAGACTAAAGTAAAGTTTGATGAAAATGATAGTCTCTTTTTGTTAAAGTTAAGGAAGGTTTGTAGGTTGAGGTACAGGTTGGTGCATGGTTGATGAAATTGTTTATAGTAAAATTTGATTACAGGTTGTTTGGTACAGGTTGGTGCATGGTTGATGCACTTATTTATGGTATAGGTTGATTACAGGTTGAGGTACAGGTTGATGCATGGATGATGCATGGTTCAGTTTATTGGTACAGGTTGTTTGGTGCAATTTGATTGGTACAATTTTATAGAAGTATATC
>SNQJ01S0000797.1:514559-525727 GCA_010110895.2 Picea sitchensis | reverse complement strand
CCTTAACTTTAACAACAAGAGACTAGCATTTTCATCAAACTTTACTTTAGTCTCACATGACTAATTTTGGATTAGTCAAAAACCCTAACTTGCAATAATCATAACTATGTACCTGTAATGAATAAAGATTTGAAAATGGTACACAATGTTCTTCAGTGTCGTTTATGCAATTCCTCCAGATTTCACTTCTTGGAACCTCTCAGAAAAGGAGTTATAGCAAAAATGGCATACCTTGTTGAATTTTGGCTTATTCTAGAGAACAAACTTGTAGAGTGTGCCCCGCATAGAATATTTATTGTCTGGATCTGAAAATGGTACAAAAAATACTACAGATTGTACTCTAACCAATAAATTTGGTCTTACTAAATTTGGATCTGTAATGAATAAATTATGACATTTGTACCCGAAACACTTGTTTTAGACTAGTTTCAGGACTAGACACAAACCCTATTTTCGACGGAGTGTAAATCCAAATATACAACTACCCACAAGTTGCAATTGTTATCACAACTACTTGGATATGTTTCCTCAACTGCCTCCCAATGTCACAGTTTGAATCATTCTATAAAAAAATTATTGTGAAAATTGTGAGATGACTTGTAAATAACATACCTTAGAAATCATCATCAAAATAATTTATCCTCCCTTAAATTTCAGCCTTTTTTACATCACCTTCCCTTTGAAATTTGCCTTATATATCCTTTGCTTACCCCAGTCACATGTAGATATTCAATATGCTCAAGTGTGATTAAAATGAGAGACCCTTGCCTCTTATTTATACTTTTATGTAGCTTCCTCAAGGGGTTACCTTCTAACCATCTTAAACCATTTTCCTTATTTTAGGGATAACCCACTTCTAACCACTTTTACACTTAGTAATTTCTCCATTAAATTTATTTTTTAAATAATTTCTTTTGTATCCACTTTGACTTATAATACATTCATCACTTCACTTTATTATTTACCTTCTAAAATCTCTTAAACCACTTTCCTTATTTTAGGGCTAACCCAATAATAACCACTTGTCCACTTAACTTAACCACTTTCCATAATTAGTAAGTTCTCCATTAACTTTATTATTTAAATAATTTCTTTTGAATCCTCTTTGAATTATAGTACACACATCACTTCACTTTATTAGTTAAATAATTTCTTATTTGCAAACACTTTGACTACTTTGACCTTTTGGGGCTTCTAGATGACTCATGAGGGTTCTCCAAATTCACATGGCCATAACTCTCTAACCGTGAGGAGTTATGTGAAATTCCACATACCACCAGAAATGTCATGACATGTAATATCCATCTAGAATAGTCTTACTTGCAAATATATTAAAACTTACACCATTTTCCATCAAACAAACTTGGTTCCATTACCCAAACCCTTGTGCTACCAGAATTCACCACCGGACATTCTTCAAGGGTTGACATCAATGACAACCAACCCAATTATAATAATGATGATAAAAGTTAATTACATACTCTTATACTCATGAAAAACTTGTGTATTCAATGGGATGGTTTTGGTTGAGTGTTTGTTAGTTGAAGATATTGGTTTGATTATTGCTAAGTGCATTAATCTTGTTAGCTCATAGAGTTTACTCTTGATTGCAATATAGAAAATCATAAACACCTCAAAAGATAATAGTTTGTGTTTTGGTTGGTGGATCAGGTAAGTGGGATTGGGATATCAAAATCAAGGGAAACTTCTCAGACTTATCTACTACATCTCATTGATTGAAGGAAAATGATATCGATCTTTAGACACTTTGGATCAAATAAGTGAAATAAGGAATAAAGTATAGTCACATATGTAAATATATCAATCTCACAAGTTGTTCAAATTAATGCATTCACAAGGTTGAATATTCTATAACCAGAAAATATTTCGCATTATAAACTGAAATACTTGAATGAAACTTATGAAATATAGGCAATCATAGTAAGGATTTACTATTCAATAATATATAATCCATAAACCATTAATGTATGTTACATCAACAATCATCTCATACAAATAAGAAAGAAAAAGGGTGTGAAAAAAAGAGACACAATCTAATATTAAACTCACAAGATTTCTTCAATAATGAAACATGTGCATTAAGTCTACATGTCCACATAAAGTATATCTTTACAACCAATTTCCTAAAACCAAAACTTAACCCTCTCTTCAGTTTTCATTTTGTCCTTTATAGATACAAAATTGATTCAAAAATAGATCTAAGATCCAAAATTAATGGATCAGAACCTAATATTAGGAACAAAATAGTATCTATAGATATCATAATCAGATTTCCTAATTTGGAGCATAAAATTGGATTTTTAGTTCTACATCCACTTCCTAATCATTTCTTTTAACTAAATCCTATCATAGATCTCGATCTCATCTTTAGCACATAGAATAATTTATAAGGTATATAAACATATAAATGAGGGTTTTCAATAGAATCAACAACTTTCTAGATATGTTGCATATCTAGAATTCACAAAATAATGAAAAATTGTCATTCTCAAAAGTTCTGGTAGCACTTTTAAATTTTCCTATAGAATTCGCTACCAGAAGTTCAGTCTTCAAAATTTTGAACCACCTGCTAGAGACACGTCATTTTCCAAAATTAATCTATTTTATTGATGAAATCCCTTGATAGCATTTGGTACTTATCATTTGAATTATTTGTACTACTCCTTATAGAACATGTTGAACATATTCTAAAAGTTATTTGAGATTGTCCCTGTCTTGGTTCTTGAGTTTCCCCTGTAGCCACTTTCTTTTCAATTTCATGCTTTGTCTAAACAACTTACCATTATTTTGGTATATCTTCTGATCCCAAACACACAACTTATTATGTTTGATAGCTAGTTTTTCCTTCTTTTTCATGACCCCTTTACTCTTATTTTTCAACATAGCATTCTCATGTCTGAGGTGCTTGATCAAGATCTTAAAAAATTTCAACTTTTTCTAAATATTATCTATCTTCTTGTCCCCTTTGTTTCTTGGTTGTGTTGTTGTGACTGGTTTCTGTGTTGGCACCTCATTGTTATGCTCATCCTTTTCTGGTTTAGAATATTCACTATCTGAATATGGTAAGTTTAAGATATTTTTACCTTGACTTGGTTGAGATGAAACCACATATTCTTCTATATATATTTCATGAGCATCATGTACATTTTATTCAATTGGCATGGAACCAAGGATGATTTTAGGGGCTAAATTTCTCTCATGGTCTAATCTTCCATGGTTTTTCCAAAAACGAGATTCGCTATTTTAAAAATGATTCGCCCAAATTCTATAGGAAAAAATTATTTTACCTTAAAAATTGCCAAAAGTTTATAAAAACTATATAAAATAATTAGAAATTTGAATATTTTTACAAAAATATCGCTAAACATTTATAGTTGACATATGAAGGATTAGTAAGATTCGCCAAGGTTTCTACATTTTAAAATAAATTTCCATCCTTAAAATCATCCCTGCATGGAACTTTGAGGTTCCAAATCTCCCAACTCCAAGGATTGATTGAGTTCTTCAAGTTGAGGAATTTTCTGCTCTATCTTCTTTGATCTCTTATTATTATTCTTCTTCATCTTGTCTAGAACAGGCTTAGGGAGCTATGTCTCTCTTTGTCTTTCCTCATTCTCTGGCAAGGATCCCTCATCATCATCCTCTATGGTGAGGATCGTGTTCTTTAAATAAGGGTCTACAATTGATTTTGCATTTAATCTCAAATTATTGGTCAAACAAGTGTGGTCTTCTAGACACATGCTCCTCTGGTGCTTTATGTTTAGCTTTATGAGAGGATTTCCTAGATCCTTTTTTAAATGTTTCTCTACTATAATTATTCTCAATGTATTTCTCTATATTTATTGAATCAATAGTAACTATCCTTCTCTTTGTTTTGTTATAATCCCTCCTAACCTCATGTGATGAGCTTCTTTTCTTTAAAATGGATTCTACTGCATCTTTTGATGTGTTATTTTCTTCAAAGGAAACATTTCTTGCAACACTCCTAGTCATCCTTGTAAACACTTTTATCTCTTGTTCTATAGAGGAAGACCCAATAATCATACCTCTCTAGGTTTTTTTATAATGCCAATCCTTTCAATGGGGTTATTTGCTTATGTTTCTTGAAGCTCATGAATTTATTCTTTAAAAGGAGCCAAGAAATGTTTCTAAGTTCTTTGTGTTTTGTTCAACTCCTCCATAATTAGTAATTTGATTAAACCCTGGTGGATAGCACCATTTTTTTTTTTTTTAGGATGAGCTTGAACTCTAGTTAAAACAATTGTTAAGCTCTTTAGCAAGAAAAATCAAAGACTAATTCTCTTTTTTCCTATAAAATGAAATAAAAATATCATATGGTACTTTAGGGTAATGGTGTATCTACCTTCACAGGTGATGTACCTATGAACCATCTTCAACAGCTCGCCCCATTCATCCTTGAGCCAACTCCTTGGAGCACCTTTACTCTAGTCATGGTTTTGATGCTTTGGATTTAAGAACTGTTTGATTTTTTTATTGTTGATGGTTTTGTTTTTAAACCAATTTTATCCATCTATGGGTAAAATGGAAGCATCTACAATAGATGTTTCTGAAACCTCCAGAGACAAATCTTCCAATTTCACCTTGTGGCCATTAAACCTTTCTGCAAACTCTCTAGAGACCTCCTTATCACATCCTTGAAGCTTCTCACCTAGAAAAATCCAATCGACCTATTTAAATTTGAAATCAAACTCAGGGTAAGCTTCCAAGAGCTCAAAACCCTCTGGTTCAATGTGTACGACGTTTCCTCCTTTGCCCATTTCTTGCAAGATAAAAATTCTATCATGCTATGATGATAATTAGAATCAACAAGGTTACAATTTAGGTGAGAAGAAAACATCCATGATTCATTATCTTTAAATAACAAAACCAACATGTAGTGAGGTCACATCTAGAATGCAGAATCATTTAAGTGACTAGAGGACGTGCTAACAAACTTGGGAAATGACATGAAAACCGGTTAATTATGATTTGATAGGGCACTTAACTATCAGATTTAGGAAGTACAACCATATGATAACCTTTTAAACAAATCATCAACTAAATTTCACATGACTTACTTGGCATTCATACAGAAAAATGACTCTAACCTTTAATTACCCTTTTAACCCTGATTTAGAACTTATAGTAGAAACACTTCACTACCATATGTTCAAAACTTCAACAAACATAATGCCACTTAAACCTGCAACTTTGTTGTTGGGAAGCTAAGATTTTCATAGAACATACTGTCTTTTTTTACCTGACTGTGACTCATGGAAGACACTTTTTAAGAATCATTACAAAGTTATATAAATTTTGGCAATATACTAGACCATACCAAAACAAATGGACTCAAACCGACCATAATGACCCAATAAAAATTTGGAGAAGGTGAAAAAAATTATCACTACAAATTACATGCTAACACTTGGATCCAACTGGAGATGGATTCCTTCCTACGAGGCTCCAAGAACTATAGACTCAAATTCCTTATCCACTCATGTTCCTATAAATTTCTCTGAAACCATTTTTGTAAACCCAAACTTCTCCTGCTAGCTGAAAGAAATTGAAAACCAAACCATAAATCTGAAAAAAAAAATAACTTGAATCTACACTAGTGCTTCTCCATTGGGCTATGGAGTCATTATTCATCTAATCTACTACACACCAAATCAAGATGAAAACCAAATGCTTGGATAGTGAGCTTACTCATCACACCTCCTACTCTAATCAGTTGAATACAACTTGATCATGTATAAGAAAACTTCCAATGCATCCAAGTAAGCATTTGACTGATGAAATGATTATCTTGTATGTAGATATTTGAGAAAGTATGAACAGAATATGATATGCACAACAAAATCTCCATGAGAAGTTTATATTTATTGCTAAAAATTAGTAACATACCCAAAGATTCAACATTTGCGAGCTCTGAAAAAGTGGACTCCATCCAAGAAACTACTGGATCTTTAAGATCATGAAAACAAATTTCTGATTCAAAATACATAATTGCTTTGGTATGAACTCTTCTTCCTTTGGAAACCAATTATCTTCTATTTCCCTTTGAAACAGTTCTTGAATTTCATAAGCTTCATAATAGTCAGGTGTAGCAAGATCTTTTTGAATTTGTTGACATTCTGTTTGTGCATAAAACTCATTGTAAAAACTCAAATAAATAAAATTATCAGAAGGAAGTAACATACTCTTTTAATACTAAACTTCATAAATCTGATTTTCATTATCTGCTTGAAAATTTTCAGGTTTAAATGAACATCTACAGAAACTTCCTTCAAATTGTTGATGCTCTTCTTGTAATAACAAATTTGACAAGAATTTGAAGCCATAAAATCTTGAATGTCACTATAAACAACTTAAGTTTTTTGATAATTCATATCAGTAGCGGGATCTTCTGGAACAACTTCCATTTCAGTAGAATGATAATAGACTTTTACAAATTCATCTTCATGAAATTATCCAAGGAAACTCATAGAATAATCATCCTTCGTCTCATAATTAGAAAAAAATTCTACTGTATATAGAAAATCATCTTGTTGTTGTGAATCAAGAGCATATGCAATTTCTACATCCCTAACAATAGAAAAATATGATTCACTAGTTTCAAGATATGGAGAGAAACAAAAATATGAATATGATGAATCAACATATTGAAACAAATGAAAACCTTGATCTAATTTATGTTGTTCGTAATCCTTCTCCTTCTCTTCTACGTCTAAATATTCATCCCCAAATATGATTTTGGATTTTTCCACAAGCCCAAATATTGTCCTCTATTTCTTCAACATTAGTAAAAATATGTTGCAAAGTCAAAGACATCCTCTCTCTGAGATAAAATTCTATGTCAGGATGATGGGATACTATGTAAAAGAATCTGGTAGTAGTTTCAGAAGGCTGAATGTCTTTAGGAATACTGAGATAAAAGATATGGAATATCCTATTTAACTTGGTAATAGTTTCATCCTTCCTTATCTTCATGGCATAGAATTCATAAAGGTAATAATCAAAAGACTTCCTTTCACCCCAATACCTCGGGAAAACATCATGAAAATCCACCCAAGAACCTATTGAGTCAGCCTCTAAATTTCTAAACCATATCCTAGATTCTCCATGTAACAACTAGAAAAATGCTCTCATAAACACATTCTCATTCATGATTTCAAGAATATTTGTAAACCTTTCAAAATCTTCCATGTGTATCTCTATTGTAATATGGTGTTATCCATTAAAATTAGGAAGGTACTCGTAAAACTTGGGAGGATAATCATGAAGGATGGATGGTAACTTCATAGGTTTATAACCTTCCCTAATTTTGGACTGAACTTTAGTGAGCTTATTATAGGGGGGAACAATGATTACATGAGATGGTAAATTATCTTTAGAATCAACAAGCTTACAAGACTGCTCATGTTCTGGAGGGATTGGAAAATGGACATCATTTTCATCAGTAAGTTTAGTTGAAGGAATCAGATCAAGATCAATAATGCAAGAAGTAAAATGTTATTTTCTCAAACATGGATATACAATTGTAGGATTATAATCGTTTGAGTATACAAAGAAAAGGATAATTCTTTTCACATGTAAAGGAAAATACCGAAAATAAATGATGAAAAAGAATATAAGTTCTTGGAAAAAACTCATGGCTTGATACCTGGTCTTTCCATACCGTCTTTTCATTTTTTTGTCAACAGGGTTCATCCTCTAGTGGATTTTTTGATCTTGGAGACTCCATGTGAGTGATATGCAACCAATATTCGATGATTGATTCTTGTTCACCATCAAGAATCGAATCTATTCGTTGTTGTAAGCCCAGGGAATATAGTTTGTTTCTCCGCTCCTTGACAACAATGCCAAAAAGATGTAAGCTCCTAGAGTTTACTCTTGGCTACGATAGAGTAAATCCTAGGCACCTCAAAAGATAATAGTTTGTGTTTTGGTTGGTGGATTAGGTAACTAGGATTGGGATATCAAAATCAAGGGAAACTTCTCAGAATCGTGTAGTACATCTCATGATTGAAGCAAATTGAAATCAATCTTCAGACACTTTGGATCAAATAAGTGTAAGAGGGAAGAAAGGAGAGGAACATATGTAAATATATAAATCTCACAAGATGTTCAATTAATACATTCACAAGATTAAATATTTTATAACCAGAAAAGATTTCCAATTATGAACTGAAATACTTGAATGAAAAATATGAAATATAGGAAATCATAGTAAGGATTTATTGTTCAAGAATATATAATTCATAGACCATTAATGTATTCTACATCAACAATCATCTCATACAAATAAGAAATAAAAGGGTTGTGAACAAAAGAGATACAATCCGATATTGAACTCACACGATTTATTCAATAATAAAACATATGCATTAAGTCTATAGGTCTGCATAAAATATATCTTTACAACCAATTTTCTAAAACCAAAACTCAACCCTCTCTTTAGTTTTCATTTTGTCCTTTATAGATACAAAATTGATTCAAAAATATATCTAAGATCCAAAATTATTGGATTAGAACCTAATCTTAGGAACAAAACACTATCTATAGATATCATAATCGGATTTACTGATTTGGAGCATGAAATCTGATTTTTAATTCCATATCCACTTTCTAAGCCTTTCCTTTGACTACATCCTATCTTAGATATCAATATTATCTATGGCACATAATAGATGTTAGAAGGTATATAAACACATAACTGAGGGTTTTCAATAGGATCAACAACTTTCTAGATACGCTGCATATTCATAATTCACAAAATAATGAAAATTTGTCATTCTCAGATGTTTCGGTAGCGCTTTTAAATTTTCTTGTAGAAGTCGTTACCGGAAGTTCAATCTTCAAAATTTTGAACCACCTTCTAGAGACACATCCTTTTCCAAAATTACTCTGTTTTATTGATGAGATGCATTGATAGGATTTGGTACATACCATTTTAAGTCTATGTTCTCCAAATTATAGAACATGTTGAATATCTTCTGCAAGTAATTTGAGATTGTCCCTATCTTCGTTCATGAGTTTCTCCTCTAGCCACTTTCTTTTCAATTTCCTTCCTTGTCTAAACAACTTACCATTATTTTGGTATATCTTATGAGCCCAAGCACATAGCTTATTATGTTTGATAGCCAATTTTTCCTTCTTTTTCATGACCCTTTTACTATGTTTTTTCAACATTGATCCAGGTGGATATCGGTGGCCACCCACCTATTCCAACTAGCTCAAAACAATCTTCTGACAATTTACTATTTTTAGCATTTTGTTTTTGGTTCCTAAACTTTCGGGACCATTTTCAGGGCCTAAACAAAGTTTTTCCATGATTGGGAACCTCAAAAATATATAGAGGCTTTTATTGATCCCCAAAAATGAATCTCCTCAACGATACCTTTCCAACGAGCTATCATGTGCCCCAAATGGAGATTGTATGCCAAAGTTACACCCTCGGGAAGTTGATACACCAAACTACCCAAAACGGGGTCCACAAAACTATTGGCTTTTCATTTTCCAAGGTTAGGGTTTTGGATTTTCTTCTTTGATCATCTTCTTGAAAATGTGAGTAATCATCACATCTCTTCTCAGAGATAATCTGCCACCATTCTAGTGAGTCTTCCACTCTGTATTTCTATAGTTTTGTACATTTCGCTCATCAATAGAAATGGTGTATTACTGTATCTCTCTGTTTATGGTTATATCTCCAATATATCTCTATTATAGTATTGGATATCTAATATATCTGTACATTTATTTATTATATCTCCGCTCTCATTTTGTGTCGAAAATAATCCGGATCAAACATAGAATTCTCATGTTTGAAGTACTTCATCAAGCTCTTAAACTTGTTCAACTTTTTTTGAAGCTTCTCTATCTTCTTGTCCCCTTTGCTTCTTGGATGTGTTGTTGTGACTGGTTCCTATACTAGCACCTCCTTGTTATGGTCATCATTTTCTGGCTCAGAATCTTCAGTCTCTGAATATGGTAAGTTTAAGATATTTTTACTTTGACTTGGTTGAGATGAAACCACATATTCTTCTATAGCTATTTCAGGTGCATCATGTACATTTTCTTCAATTGGCATGGAACTTTGAGGTTCCAAATCTCCCAACTCCAACGATTGATTGAGTTATTCATGTTGAAGAGTTCTATGCTCTGTCTTCTTTGATCTCTTATTCTTCTTCTTCTTTAGCCTATCTGGAACAGGCTTAGGGAGCTCTATCTCTCTTTGTATTTCCTCATTCTCTAGCAAGGATCCCTCTGCATCATCCTCTATGGTGAGGATTATGTTCATTAAAGAATGGTCTACAATTTATTTTTCATTTAATCTCAACTTATTGGTCAAACGAGTGTGTGGTCTTCTAGACACATGCTCCTCTGGTGCTTTCTATTTAGCTTTATGAGAGGATTTCCTATATCCTTTTTTAACTGTTGTTCTAATAGAAGGTTTCTCAGTGATTGGATATGTATTTATTGAATCAAAAGTAACTATCCTTCTCTTTTTCCTATTATAAACCTTGCTAACTTTAGGAGATGAACTACTCTGTTCTAAAACAGATTCTACTGCATTTTTTGAATTGCTTTTTTCTTCAAAGGAAATCTTTCTTGCAACACTTCTAGTCATCCTTGTAAACACTTTTGTCCCATGTTCTCCAAAGGAATACCCAATAACCATACCTCTAGGTTTTATGAGAATCTAAATCCTTTCAATGAGGTTATATGCTTATGTTTCCTGAGGCTCATGAATTTCATCTTTAAAACTAGCCAAGAAATGTTTCCAAGTTCTTTGTGTTTTGTTCAACTCCTCTATAATTAATAATTTGATTAAACTCTGGTGGATAACACTATGTTTGGTGTTTTTAGGACGATCTTGAACTCTAGATGACATTTTTGTTAAGCCCTTTAGCAAGAAAAATGGAAGAATCATTCTCCTTTTTCCTATAAAATGCAATAAAAATATCATATGGTACATCAAGGTAATGTTGTATCTACCTTGCCCGCAGGGGTGTAGACCGATTGGCAAGTGCCGTGTAAATGGAAGGAACTATGTAAAATGAGGTCTCAAGGTCGATTCTCACCCCGATTTACTCGGAGGGCATGCTTGCGGGCTGTGCGTTTCTCCCTAGGGGTTATAAGGC
>SNQJ01S0000797.1:494015-512336 GCA_010110895.2 Picea sitchensis | reverse complement strand
GATGAGGACAACCTTGATGCACATGCCATCTTTGCTCCTAATGACACCTTCCATGACACTGCTAAAGATCCCGAAGTGCATCACGTCGTAAGTTTGTGAACCATGATTTTATTTCCCACTCTTCCCTTCTATTTTTTAATCCACTCTATTTTTATGTAATCCTAAGTGCCACTTTTATAATGTTCACATTAAATCCATATATTATGTCATTAAATCAATATTTGCAATGCCAACGTTATAACGTTTGTCGTGTTATTATTATGTAGCCATCGACATTTCATTTTGTAACGTCGGTGTTATAACCTTTATGTGAGATGTCGATAGTTTTAGAATGTGTTTTCATGCTTGCTTTATAATATTAATGCTATAGTTAGTATATAAAACATATACAAAATATGTTGTAGTATTAAAAAAATTACTAAAATCTAAGTATAATAATTATTTTTGAAGATATGATCATTCATCTTTTAGTGTAGATATATTTTTCCTTGGGCCACATTAGGGTGATCATTAGTCAGATGCTTCAAGTGAAATCAACTTCCAAGGTGTGGCATGCGGTGTGTACAAGGTTGAAGTACGTATTCACTGCAATATGTTGATTCATGATTATTCACGATTTCAATTTCATGTTTTAATATAAAAAATATATAATAATAATAATAACAAATAGTTATTAATTGTTTAAGGACACATTTTTTTATGGATGGTCACCATACATGTTTTTAGATTCTTTATATATTTGGCACTCTCATTGTACATATATTCATCATATATTATCTATTTTATTTCATTATATACATTCTTATTTGATATATTTTCTTGTCTAGTATGGATTAAAAGTATTTATTCCATTTATGATGGATATCCGAAGTAAGAATTAGATTGATTCTTTACAGATATTCTCAAAATTTATATTTATTATGAATAACATTGTCATTAAAAACTTTATGAATAGCAAAGAAAAGGCTCAAAATTTGCTTTAGTGTTGTTTTTTAATTTTGAAAAAAAAATCTTCATTATAATCAATGTTGAAACTAAAAATGTTACAAATAGTGAAAACCTTGTGACTAATGTTTATAATCATTTTTATTAGTCTTAAAAGTTCATTTTCCAATATGATTTGATCATAATTCATATTAGTTATATTCTTAAATACAACCAAAATAAAGTAAGATGTGAAATGAAAAACATAGTCGTAATATTTTTAAATGTAATTGTTTATGTTTAAATTTTAGTTTATTATAAATACATATTTTTGGAGTTATCTTTTAAATGTAATTGTTTATGCTTAAATTTTAGTTTTGGAATTATCTTTTAAATATAATTTCTAAATGTAATTGTTTATGTTTAAATTTTAGTTTATTATAAATACATATTTTTGGAGTTATCTTTTAAATGTAATTGTTTATGCTTAAATTTTAGTTTTGGAATTATCTTTTAAATATAATTTCTAATGGTTAAATTTTAGTTTTGGAATTATCTTTTAAATATAATTTCTTATGCTTAAATTTTAGTTTCTTATACGTACATATTTTGGGAATTATCCAATACATATATTTACTCATTCTAGACTATGCAATATTCTCATTCTTGAAATGATGAAAATGCTATATACCTTGAGATAACCAAGTTTTTAATGTCAAAATTGACATCATTGCAAAATCAATTTTGGTTTGGAAAGAGTATGAGGAAAAAAATGGATTACCTATGCCTTAAGATACTCTAACATGTTTTTAGAAAAATGACCTTTCACGCTTATATTTTCTCAAGAATATATACTTTCAAAAGTGGTTTACAAACATTCTTTTAAAACATCATTGTTAACTTCAATACAACATACAAGTCTCAATTGATCTTATATATACATAGCCATAAAATATAACAATAATCTTATGTTAATTGGATTTCAAAATTCCTTCCGAGGAGACCATATTCTTTCTATTAATAAGTTGTTTCACATCGAGTGATCTTAAAATATAAAGAACCTAATTTTTGAACCCTACAAAATGCATGGATAATACTTGTCAAGTCTGATAGTATGAAGTTCTTAAGTTTGTTTTATTTGAAATCATGTTATGATGGCACTTTCTCTCAATATATATCTCTATAATATCAATTGTCACTAACACTTAATGATATAAAATGGTAGTGTATTTTTCCACAATTTATCTTATAGTTGATCAAAACACCACTTCTTGTTGTAAATTCTTCGTATGATTCATTGTAGATAGATAGAATTTATTATGGCAGTTTTCATTTATTTCCCTATCAACATCTGGTATATTGAAGGATCTAGTAGTTTCTATGAATGACATGATGTTTTTTATAGATAAGAAATATTTTGGTACATATTGTCTCAAATCCCAATAATTATTGGTAGAAATCCAAGATGAATATCACAAATTGTGCTCCATGACAATTAACAATAATGGAAGGTAACTTTATGAAATACCTGATTCTCTTCTTTCTATTAACAACAACCACACACATTTTTCATGGAATTCAAAGTTGGATTTTAACAAGGTTTAGCCATGTATTATATTCAACTTTGTTATCAATAATATGATTAACAAATAATATGATCAATTTTTAATCACCAATTTACATCAAGTATGGAAGGGTTGTTTATCAATTAATGTTATGCACATCTCTAATGAAACGTACAAGGTCTATAGCCTCACCCCATGGCCATACATGGATGCATATTGCAGACACCAAAAGTATTAAAGTCTCACCTTGTGGTCACTACCTTAATGTAACTTTTTATCCTGAATGAAGGATATGTATCAATGGGGTCTAATGGTTGGAACCCCAAGCACAACTAGTAAGAGTTGTGGCCAATAGTGCTAAATTGAACATATGGAAGACTCTCATTCTATGGAAGGGAGTGTTTGTAGATTGGACCATTAGGTAAGTGAGCATCGGGCACTAATTCAATGGAATGTGGGACATGATATTGCAGAGAAACCCCCATAGGTGAAGCTTAAATATCTTCATGTTCCTCTACAATCTTGTTGACCTACTTTTGTTGGATAGAAAGGTCTTTGGATGAGGCTGTAGTTGTCACAATGACATTTTGTTCACCTTTTGATTGTATCGTGAAGAGGGAAAACTTTGTGGTTTGAGAGATTACTTTTTGGCACCATTTTTTTAATATCAATGAAGTGGTAGTAGTCGGAGCTACCTCTGGTACTCGACAAAGATAACCTCCAAGAGTAAAAATGGCATTGTCAGGATGAGACTCATAGAATTCAAGTTGGGAAACATCATACAATACCTTATCCTTGAAGGGATTGATGTCGTAGGACAGGGGACATTGCTTGTTGACGTGGATGTCTTGTCCCCAATTCAACCATCTGATGGTGTATGGTTGGGGTTGTGGCATCGTTGGAAGCTTCAATATTTTGAAAACCTTGACCAATATTAGGTTCTTTTGAATCTGGTTGTCAATAACTAAATGTAGTGGGGTCCCATTTAACCACATATATGAGTGGAAGATGCACTCCCCCTGTAACATCCCTAGCCACCCACAGGTCGGGGCATGCTACCTTCAAGCCCACCCTTGCACTTTGTACTCTTACCGATACCTTCTTTCATTCATAAGAATGCATAAAATACAATATTTAGCAACATGCACAGCATTATCCAGCAAGCATGCATAATATAAGATTTAGTTAGATGATAATTAAAATACATAGCAGAATACATTCATACACAGATAATAATAACACAACAAAGAGCAATTATCTATATATAAAGGTGACACTAATTAGCTACAGACCAAGGACGTTCCACCCAACCATAGAGACCACTTCTCCAAATCTCAACAGTAGTGTCACCCCCAAGCCAGGGCTATGAATCCACAAGGATAGTTCTAGAGTGAAATTGGGTTCCCAAACCAGTGAGCTCTCAAGTTCTCACAGGTTTCCCAACACCCACAACAATCCAAGTACCCAACTCTCTTCTACCTAGCTTGTACTGCCCAAGAGAATGGACCTCCACCCTTCTCTTCTACATACTCCCTCAGGCATTCCCTCTCCTTTATATTTTGGGGGCTCCATCACAGATGGTCCAAAATCTCAATGTTGGAACTCTCAAGACTTACAGTTGTGAGAAAAACAGGGCACAGGCCAACGTATCTCAAACATGCAGGCCTCAAGACACAAATGGATCACATCAGCGACCACTACATCCCACCATATCGTGGCTAATTCTTCAAGAGTTCGGTTCCCTTTCCCAAGCCAAGACGCGAATGAGGATGGATCAATGAATGGGTAAGGGGGTGCATGAAAGTGTGTGAGAGAAATGAATGAACATACAAGAAATCAATGAACAAGCCATCATTCGAACCCCCCCCATCAAACTAGAGGCGGGTTTAAGTAACTTCGTGGGGAATCAAGAACCTCCTAGCCTTCCTCGAGAAGCTCACATAATTGATCCCCCTCCCTTAGACAAAAAGGGTAATTAGAATAAGAATAAACACTTAGCCCCTCAAGCCCCCTCTCTTGTGGAATCCTAGCCCATTATAACTCTAGTCCTTATCTGTCTATTAGCCAACAATGTGTTTATTATTAATAATGATCAAAACATTACATTTCTTGGGCATACTGGCCCATTAATAATTGTTTGGGCACTTAGGCCTCTCAGCATTGTAACAATACATTATTTAAAATGGGGGTTCAAAACCTGGGGTGTTACATCCCCTCCTCCTTATTTTGGCACTATCCTTAGTGCATATACAAAATAGAGATCAAAATCTCAAATTTATTCAAAACGTTGTGGGTACTCTGCCCGCATGGCATATTCATGCTCCTAGGTAGCATCTTCAGGACCATAGCAGGTCCACTAAACTTTTATCATATCTATAACTCAATTCTAGAGCATTTTGATTTTTTTGTCCAATACCCACACTGGATGAACCTGAAAATCTCCCTCTGTCTCTACCTGAATCAGATGTCAATCAATAACATGGTTAGGATCATGTACATATTTATTTAGTAAAGAGACATGAAATACATTATGCACATTCATGGAAGCAAGAAATGCAAGCATGTATGCAACTGGCCCTATTCTGTCCAATATTTCAAATGGACCACAGAATCTGGCTTCCATCTTTGTACAACTACCCAATTTCAAAGAGTTTTTCTTGGGCTTCACTTTCAAAAATAAATGCCCCCCTACTTTAAATTCTCTAACTATCTTGTTCTTGTATGCATAAACTTTATGTCTATCCTGAGTTGCCTTTAAATTCTGCTTGATTTTGACCACCTGGTCTTCCATGTCCTTGAGCAACTCTGACCCAAGTACCACTCTATTTGTTGGGTTGTCCCATCTTACTAGAGTTTCACATTTCATACCGTACAAGGATTCAAATGGGCTCATTCTCAATGAATCTTGATACCCATTATTATATGAAAACTCAACCAAGTGTAAGTAATCTTCCAAGTTCCCACTTAGATGGCTTATCCATCACATACATTCTCAGCATGTCTTCAATTATTCAATTGACTCTCTCTGTTTTCCCATCTGTCTGGGGATGATATGTTGTGCTAAAGTTTAGATTTGTGAAAAATCCTTTAAACAATCCCCTCCATAAATTGGAGGTAAACTTTGTATCTCTGTCCGAGATGATTGTCCTAGGTATCCCATGCAACCTCTCAATTTTCTTCATGAAAAGTTATGCAACATTAGTCGTTCTATGCGTTGTTTTCACAGGCACAAAATGATCAGCCTTTGTTAATTTTTCAACCACCACCATGATTGAATCATGTTTCTTATTCATTCTAGGTAATCTTGTGATGAAATCCATGGTGATCACTTCCCATTTATTCTCTGGGGTTGGCAATGGCTGCAGTAAACCTATTAGGTGCCTATGCTCAGCCTTCACCTTCTGACATTCCATACATCGAGCGATGTAATCAACAACATCCTTATTCATTCCCGGCCAAAAGAATTGGCTTCTTACTGTTGTAGTTGTTTTCTGGTAACTGGGATGTCCAACATAATGAACAACATGAATTTCCTCAAGTACCAAATTCCTCATTTCTCCAGAACTAGGAACATAGATTCTATTTTTATGCATGCGTAATCCGTCTTCCTTTATCTCGTACTCCTTTATTTTCTGCTGTACATCTCCTTGCTGTAAGTTTTCCTTTACCTGTAGGTAATGCTAGTCTATAAAAATACCATCTAAAATTCTTCTCTTCAAGTCTGACTGATGCATACTGATAGTAGTAGCATGCATGATATGAACTCTTCTACTAAGTGCATCGACAACTTTATTCTCCTTTCCCTTGATATGCTTGATATCGAAGTCATATTCACTTAAAAATTCCAGTCATCTTGTTTTCCTGGCATTCAAGGTTGGTTGTTCAAAAAGATCTTTAGGCCAATGTGGTATGTCCTTAATTTGAATTTCTTCCCCATGATATAATGCCTCCACATCCTCAAGGCATGAACAATGACAACAAGTTCCAATTCGTGGGTGGCATAGTTCCTCAAGCTTTCTGGACTCATATCCAATGACATGTCCATTTTGCGTGAGGACTCTCTCAAGCCCTTCCTTACATGCATCTGTACATACCACAAAACTTTCATTTGGGTCAACAATCTTTAACACAGGTGCACTAGTAAGTAATTCCTTCAACAGATTAAAATTATTTTCACACTTGAGTGTCCATTCAAATTTAGTTCCCTTCTTTTGCAAAGAAGTGATGGGATGAGAAATCTTAGAGAAACCTACTATGAACCTTCTATAGTAGCCAACTAATCCCATAAAATATCTGACATCTGACACATTTCTGGGTGTTGGCCATCCTCTAATGAATTCAATCTTCTCTAGATCTATTGCTATGCCTTGCTCTGAAATAATGTGTCCCAAGTAATGATCTTCTTTTGATAAAATGAACACTTACTCAACTTGCCATACAACTGATGTTCTCTCAGTAATTGCAATACCAGTCTTAATTGATGCTCATGCTCCTCTTCAGACTTGGAATAGATAAGTATGTCATCCAGGAATACTATGACAAAATTATCCAAATAATTTCTGAATATGCCATTCATTAAGCACATGAATACAGCTCGTGCATTGTCAGTCCAAATGGAACCACTACAAATTCATAATGCCCATACCTGGTCCTAAAGTTTGTCTTATGAATGTATTCTTCCTTGATTCTTACCTGACGGTATCCTTCCCTCGGGTCAATCTTTGAGAATATATTTGCTCCTCTTAGCTAATAAAAGAGGTCATCAATTCGAGGTAGAGGATATTTGTTCTTTATAGTGTACTTGTTCAGTTGTCAAAAGTCAATACACAGCCTCAAGGTTCCATCCTTCTTTTTGACAAAAAGCACTGGTGCTCCCCAAGGTGAAACACTTGGATGTATGTACCCTTTCTTCAACAATTTCTCCAACTGCATTTGTAATTCTTTTAACTCTGGTGTGCTCATTCTATAAGGTTTTTTTGACATCGAGGCAGCTCCTGGAACTAAATGAATTGAGAAATCTATCTTCCTTCTTGGTGGAAATCCAGGTATTTCTTGGAATCCATCTTCAAATTCTTGTAGTACCGAGAAGTCTTCAAGGCTTGTCTCCTTTGTATTATCTGGCTCTTCCACATGAGTTGCATACAATTGACATCCTTTCCTAAAACATATTTTTAGTTGTAAGGCTGAAATATCCCTTATAGAGATGGGTATTGGAACTCCTTTCACAGTGCTCTATTTTCCATTTCCATCAAGACATGTAAATGTCTTGTTATGAAAATCTAGGATAGCATGATGCTTGTCCAACCAATCCATTCCAATCATAATATCATAAGACCCCAATGGTATGATATATATATCAATACTAGTATTCATGCCATTAAGACTTATGTAACAACTTTTGCCATATCATGGATTCTTCTTTTGGTTCCAATGGCTAACTGAACCAAACTTTATTTTCCAAGTTTACTTTTCTCCAAATGTAATCTATCCACTATATTAGGATCAATGTAGAAATGAATTTCTCCTAAAACAATCAAAATAGCAACAAGTTGATTTATGATCTTACCTTCCACCTCGATCATATTGTACTCGTACTCTACTTGTCGATCACTTAAAGATGCATAGATTCTTCCCATATCTTTGACTGTTGTGAACAGTCTTCACTCTGTCCTTTCTGTGTGGGAAATCCTTGTACAGGTGATCTTCCTTGCATCCCCATCATTTGATTGGTGGTCTTCCCCTTTTTCCCAAGGAATCTTCTTTCTTGAAATCTCCCTTAGCATAATGATCTTGATGATTTCTATTAGGAACATTCCTATTGAAGGGAGGTTTGAATCCTTTCCTCCTCTAATTGGAATTCTCATTCTTCTTGTCCTTCCAAGATTTCTGCAGATAGTCTCTTCTCTGGCCTTGCTCATACAAGTATTTATCCTTCCTGATGGCTTCAGTCAAGGTCTTGGGATCATCATACTTTATCTTTTCCTTATAAAAGGTTGGTAGTCCACTTAGAAATCTTTGTATTTTCACTTTCTCATAACCAATGAACCTGAGATATTTTAAAAATCCCAAGAACTTCTTCTCGTACTCTGCCATGGTCATGCTTCCCATCCTGAGTTCAAAGAACTCCTGCATTTTCTTATCATAGAAATGCTCTGAGAGATACTCCTTATGGAAGTACTTCTTGAATTGTTTCCAAGTGATCCTACTTTCATTAACATGTTCCACTTTCTTGAGTTGGTCCCACCACATTGTAGCTTTCCCATGTAAATGGTAGGTGGCAATCCTAGCTTTCAGGTTGGACGAATATTTATGCAACTGAAAATATATCCTGAGCCCAAGAAACCATGCTTTGGCATCATCTTCCCTTTCTCTTTCACCCTCAAAGGAAGGTGGATTGAGCTTCCTCGACTCTCCTTGCAAACTATCTACCTCTTGTTTCCTTCTTTGGTGTCTGATAGGAGACACCTCTAGACTACTTAAGGGATCTTCCGATGCATAAAACTTTCTTTCCGAGTAAGGAGGTGAGTGGTGTCCATGAGCTCTACTAGAACTTCTGGAATAACAAAATATTCCACAATCATCCCTTCTTTCATGGAACATTCTGTCTTCCTCTTGTCTTGAGTTTGATCCCTTTTTCATTTGTATCTCCAACAGATTTAAGCTCTGCAACACTCGAGCATTTATCTGACTTTTCTCTCTCATCAGTCTCTCATTGTCTTCTTTGTAGCTCTGCACTTCCATTTTCAGGCTTCTTACCATTTCTATTAATGTTTCCTTCTCTCCTTTTCCCTTGCGTCCATTGGACTCTGTCTCTGCATTACCAACTCTGGTATTCTTGCCTTCAGCCTCCTTATCATGATTGGAGGCTCCCTCACCTTCTTCCATTTCCTCAATACACATCCTGGTTTGATGTGTTTAAACCCGTTAATTCTGCAAAATGTGCAAGCGACCATTTTGTTAGAATTGTGCATATGATAAACAAAATTGCCAAACCATGCTACAGGACTCTTTATTTCTTTTGTTCATGGATATCACATCCCCATTCTCTGAAAATAATAGGGTCCTATTATCCTTGGCTGGCACATAATTTCATCCTACGTAGGCGCTTCCTTCAAACCACTTTTCTAGGTGACCACGACTAGATACCGCAGCTAAATCCTTCCTTAGCATTTTTCTGTCTCAAAGGAAACCAATTCGTCCCTTAGCCCTCCTTCCCTCGGCTCTCAATCTACACATGACCATGACCTTGTTTTTAGCTGAAAAAGCATTTGTCGAGAGCTTCGGGAATTCAGACTTTCAACCAACACCAGATCAACGATCCACATCCTCTTTCACGATCAACGATCGAGATCCACTTCGGGACTCCACGCTTCGGGAGTCTCAACTTTCCTTGATTTCTGCCTCCTGAAAATATTTTACCTAGAGTTCATGATCTGTCGACGGGTGTTCTCCCACAGATTAGTGGCTATGAGTCACTTCGACTATTTGGGATTCATAAGTTTCAAACTTTTCCTTCTGCACTTTCTCCCAGAGTTCTTTCACCCGAAGTCGACAATCCTTCGATGTGTGTCTTCTGGAATCTATGGTCGATACATACTCCAGCCTTTGGGCCTTCGATATTTTTCAACCCAACGCAACTTGCCACATAGTTATCCACTGGAGTGCCCAGTCTCCGGACTGTAAGATTTGTCACCACGTGGAGAAATACTGGAAGCAAACATGTGGTCCAATCGGGTGGGTGACACATGTCATGTTCTAACTGACATTTCAATACTCCATATGCTCAAAACTTATTGACACGTGACACACATCCCATGTGTCCACGTCATCCCAGGTGACATCCGCAAGCCACATCACTTCAGAAATTCCTGGAGTCCACAGATTTACACCACGTCTCTTCTGGATCATAGGGCCTAGATTCACCTCGAATGAACCGAGGCTTGAGATTTACTCTAGACAATCTAGTGACTGAGATATATTTTGAATGATTGGATGATCGAGATTTACTTTGGCTCTTTAGCTCTCTGGGCTTCGGGAGTCTCAAATCTCAACTGAAAAACTCTCAAACCGATTTCTCTGGAGTTATGGATCTGTTGAAACGTACCTCTTGGTGATAGACAATCAGGATTTACTTCGTCTATATGGAGTTTCTATGTTCAATCCCTAACATGTCACATCACTGCATGCCTTTCAATTTGTGGGGGCATGCATCATCAGTTTCGAGTAACGTCATTTTTGCCTCGCAATTCTCCTGATGCTAACACGTAACCCCTTGGTGAAAATGTGGTTTGGATTGTGGGACCGCCTTGGGAAATTATCTCTCGTGTAGCTTGGTTCCCCAAAATTCCTCATGTCTGTTGATCTCTCTCTCCAATGGGATTTGATGGTGGTGACCTTAACCCTTGCTTCCTTTTCATCGAATGACCCCTATTCACTTGTCCTCCGATCCAACGATCCCAGATCTCTCATGAGCCTATAGTGGCGATGGCTCATGAATTCGAAGGGGATGGTAACGATCCTTCGAACCCCTTACAATGGGTCTTTGGTCATCCAAATCCTGCATATATTCTTCAATACCATTCCTCCTAAGATTTTCAGCTCCATGGTCAGAGTTCGATCTGTAACCACGAGACTCTGACCAATAGACCCAGCCCATACCGGCTCGGTGTTTCATCTAGAATCTCTGATGCCATTCTGTAACATCAACAACCACCCACAGGTCGGGGCATGCTACCTTTAAGCCCACCCTTGGACTTCATACTCTTACCGATACCTTCTTTCATTAATAAGAACGCATAAAATACAAGATTTAGCAACATGCACAATAGTATCCAACAAGCATGCATAATATAAGATTTAGTTAGATAATAATTAAAATACACAGCGAAATACATTCATACACTTATAATAATAACACAACAAAGAGCACTTATATTTATATAAAGGCGACACCAATTGGCTGCATACCAAGGATGTTCCACCCAACTGTAGACACCACTGCTCCAAATCTCAACAACAGTGTCACCCCCGAGCCAGGGATATGAATCCACAATGATGGTTTCAGAATGTACTTGGGTTCCCAAACCAGTCATCTCTCAAGCTCTCATAGGTTTTCCAGCACCCACAAAAATCCAAGTACCCAACTCTCTTCTACCCAGCCTATACCACCCAAGAGAATGGACCTCCACCCTTCTCTGCCACGTAGTCCCTCAGGCAGTCCCTCTCATTTGTATTTTGGGGCCTCCAGCATAGCTAGTCCAAAATATCAATGTTGGAACTCTAAAGACTCGAAGTTGTGAGAAAAACAAGGCACAGGCCAATGCATCTTAGACATGCAGATCTCAAGACACAGCTGGATCACACTAGTGACCACTATAGCCCATCACATCGTGGCTAATTCTTCATCAGTTTGGTTCCCTTTCCCAAGACAAGACGCAGATGAGGATGAATAAATGAATGGGTAAGGGGGTGCATGAAAGTGCATGAGGGAAATCAATGAACATATAGGAAATCAATGAACACGCCATTAGTCGAACCCCACGATCAAACCAAAGGCGGGTTTAAGTAACTTCATGGGGAATCAAGAACCTCAAACCCTTCCCCAAGAAGCTCACGTAACCGATCCCTGTCCCTTAGACAAAAAGGGTAATTAGAATAGGAATAAACACTTATCCCCTCAAGCACCCTCTTTCGTGGAATCATATCCCCCTATAACTCTAGTCCTTGTCCGTCTAGCAACCAGAGATGTGTTTATTATTAATAATGATCAAAACATTACATTTCTTGGGCATAATGGCCCGTTAATAATTGTTTGGGCACTCATGCCTCTTAGCATTGTAAAAATACATTATTTAAAATGGGGTTTCAAAACCTGGGGTGTTACACCCCCTCCTCATACTCCTCTAGTTATTTTGGTTGTATTTTTGTGGTCTCAATAGTATTACTAGGTTCTCCATCGATCCCTTTTTTCCCTTAATTGTGCTCTAAATCAGAGTCCAAGTCATGTTCTGATTATTTTTCCTTGAGCTTGGCCATCAATGACTATTTCGAGTGACATTCATCGACGTTGTGCCAGGGGGTTTTGTGGAATTCACACCACTTTCCAGTGTCTTTATTAGACTTCCCATCACCCTTGTTAGCTAGTAGCTTAGACTAATTTTATCGAGATTGACTCTCCTTACTTTTTCCTTCATTATGTGAGTTAGGGTTTCCATTGAAATGTTTTTGTTGTGGTGTATTTGCACACCTGAACTCCCACTTACTCCACTACTTTAATTTCTACTCAATTATGACTGCATATATATAAGCATCTCCTAGTGAGGAGATGTCCAAGAAATCCTTCTCTCTTTGAATCTAACTGTGCAGACCCTTGCGGTAATTTAAAATAAGGCGTCAATCAGAGTATTTGATACCCATATTTGAGCACAAGGTATGAAATATGTTAGTGTACTTTGTCACCATCTGGTCTCTTTTTTTATGTAGAGTCATCCATCTCATGTACTGGTCATGATAGTTTCTGATAGGGTAGAACTCCTTAATGGCATCTACAAAAGTTTCCCAAGTGGGCTGATGTAAGAGAATCAAGAGCATGGTTATGCATATGTAAAAACCCCAACATGAGGATGATGGTGATGGTTATGTAGGGGGAATCAAGGTACAAATATGTGGATATGCGATGAAAGAATGGTTTATGAACCATGTATGAGAAAAGGCTTCTTAGAGAACTCACAGATATAGTGGTTGACGACCCATGTACTTTGGTGGATGGTAATATTTTTATATGGACTTAAACAATTATTATGCTTGTAGGTACATGAATATGAAGAATATGAAATATGAAGAATGAATAAGAAAAAATATCAAAGAAGACTTAAGATGAAAACAAGACTAGAGAAGACCAAAGATGATGATGGAATAATGGGATCACAAGTATTCATTAAGGGGGGAGTATGATGAAATAACTCCTACTTGTGGCCGTGAATAATTAATAAATTAGATAATGGTTTTGTAATAGGTAGACCAATTCTATAAGTCCACATGAGAGTGAGAGATGAGGAAAAGTGAGAGAAGTTAGGGATGGAGATATTTTGAAAGATTCATGGAGATATGTTGAGAGATTCATGGAGATATTGTGGATATGGTTTGAAATAACCATACAATTATGTAATAGTTGTTATAGTCACCTTATGTATATAAGGGACCATTTATACACTAAAATGTAACCCTAGAATGGTTGAATAAACAATATATCCCCTTCAGGGGTTTGAAAGCATATTTCCTATTGTCCCTTACTTTACTTTTAATGTAGTGTCGTGTGTTTATGTTTGTCGTTGTGGATTTTCTATCATGAGTTCCCTCAAAAATGGTGTAGATTCATCCATGGTATACCTCTCCCAGTAACCTTCCCACCAAGCTCTAACATGGGGAATGGATTTAAGGATAGAAAAGGTGATATTTTCGCTTTCGGAATTTTTTTGGGCAGAGTAATAACTTTCTAGCATATTCAACCATTTATATAGAGAATTTGCATCTATATAGCCTTCAAATAAGGGGATATCAAAATTGACTTGTAACTTCACCTCCAAAATGGTTTCTTGTCAAAGATTCCTCAACCACCATCAGTATTCATCAAAGGATATGAATGAATTTTTCCATCATCACGTTCCTCTGTCGCATAAGGGATTCCTCGAACAATGTATTGAAAGGATCTTTTGCTCCATCATATCTATTTTCTTCATCCATGGGAGATCGCATGTGCTGGAAATAGTGATCCATATGGATATCAATGGCCACCCACCTTTTCCAACTAGCTCAAAATAGTTTTCTAACAATTTTGGCAATTTACTATTTTTAACAGTTTTAACTTCCGGGGCCATTTTGAGGGCATAAATGAAGGTTTTTCTAGATATATATCCTTAATGATATCTTAATGCATGATTGAGCCCCCAAAATGAATCTCCTCGATGATACCTTTCCAACGAGCTATCACAGGCCTAAAACAGAGATCGTATGCAAAAGTTATGACACCAGGAAGTTGATGTACTAACTTACCCAAACGGGGCCCACATGACTTTTGGCGCTTCATCTCCTAGGGTTAGGTTTTTGGATGTATAGGTTTTTTGGAATTCTTGTTTATTTTAAAAAAGGCCTTCATAGCCTCATTGTAATCTTCTTCTTGCGAATGTGCCCAGCCGTCACATCTCTTCTCAGAGATAAGCCGCCACCATTCCAGCAAGCTTGTTTCCGCTGCATTTTACAGTTTCATCTTATTTAGTTATTGAATAGAAAACCAATTTTACTGTATCTCTGTTATTTTATTTTAAGCACTTGTTAATAATCTATATTCATTTTGTTTTTCTCATAAAATCCATATCAGAGAGTAGTTTTCGTGATGCATACCCCCCTTCTCTCCTCGGGACTGCACAACCTCCTGGTGAAGGATCTTCAAATGACTAAGATGAATCATCTCTTCAGGCCCCTGCTAGACCTTGAAATTGATTCGCACGGGCCCTCTTTGGTTACCAACGCATGCTTGATTCCCCTGCACATGCCTTCTCTTTCGCTTCTAGTAACTATGAGTGGTGAGCTCTAGCTCCAATTATAGGCCCTTATTCCTTATGTCCACGGGCTATGACCTCTGTCTCGCCCCCTTTGCGACTTTGGGCTTCGACTGTTTCGAGTGCAACTGACTCTTAATAACTTCCAACTCTATACTGAAGAAATGACCTGGACAGAATCTACAACCCGCGCTTCTCCAACAACCAATGGTTGTAATTCACTTTGATACTCCAGCTTCGGGAGTTTTGAGTGTTCCAAACACCTTTTTCCCCGAAGTGATTTGTAACTAAAGATACGGATCGAGTGCCACGTGATCACCTCAATCGACGGTTAAAATTCATCCCTTGGTTCATTCTTTGAATGAATTCTAGTCAACGCTCCTTTGCTTCTCTTTCTTTCTCCCAGAGTTCTTCTCTTTCTTTCTCCCGGAGTGTCAATCCTCTGGAGTAAATCTCCACTCTCCACATGTCCCTTCATTTCTCAACGACTCCTGTCGACTTCGGCTTTCGTGACTTCGGCATAAATAGCTCCTTGCTCTAGGAACATCTCCTAGAGATTTATCTCCTGAACTCATTGATTTGTTACCATGTATCCTCCTTGATACCAGCGACTTCCATTTTTCTTCTCTTCTTCGATAATTTAGTGATCTCGCTCCTTGGACACTTCCAAACCTATGAATACACGAAGTGTCGAAGGACTCTAAGACTATCCTTTGTGCAACTTTCCCAGATCTCATGTTCTGGAAAGATCTTGATTCCTCCGAATGGGTCTTTCTCATTGGTTAGGGGAATTTTCGTAAGCTCCTCCCTACTGAAGAATTTCCATCCACTACATCTTCTGATCTTGTTCCTCCTTGAAAATTTTAAGCTTCTCAGGATGTTTCTTCTCGCATACTCCTTGCACCTCTCAATATGGCTTCTTCGACACTTAGCCAAATGTTGACCATGTGCACACCTTGCAACATGTTTCTTTCAACTTAACCCCTTTGTGGGCCACTTTTCACTCCTTGAAACAATTCTTACACGACTCAATTGTTCCTCCTAAAAAATATGACATTGAGTGTGTTTCTACCTACGTACACCTCGCGTGGTCCTCTGTACTCTTTGCAAATAAAGCTTCACGTTATCTCTCCTGAGATTCTGAGTCAAAATAGACTATGTCAATGCATGCCTTGCGGACACTATGCACTCCTTGCACGAGCTCTTAGAAGAGAAACAACTGAAACTTATCTAGTCCTCACAGGTTCATACATTTGACCATGTAATGCATTCATAAAATAAGAAAAACTAATAATATAGAATGCAATTAAACATAAATCCTACTATTCATTTAGATAGACACAGTAATAGTAATACCAACCATTTTGGATGAATGCTTCTCTGTTATATTCATTCAAATGGTATTTACATGGGTTCGTACAAATTCTCATGTAAAAGTGAGCAAAAACGACAACACTACGACTATCTATCACAACACTCAACAACCTCGACAATAACAACTTCAATAATCTTCAGCACCTTCATCTGGGCATACAATATCTATATTTATACAAGAAGGGCTCATAGAGATTTTTCCCTCCGACTTCCTTAGTGCTATCTTATCAAAGTAAAATATTTGAACCACTAAGTCTTATTACAATAAGTGATGGGTACAGACAGATAAGAGTGAATGCTTCAGATCTGTACTACTATTATCTACATTAAATAAAATACAATCTCCATCGATCTCACACAATGGTTCAACCTCTTATCATTTAAGAACTCCTTTAATTACAATCCTTTCAAGATATTTACATGACACGCCATCCTAAAATTCAAAATCACTTCAAAATGCATGCTAGGGCGTTGATTTGTCCTCCACTTGCACGTTGATGACGATGCTCTCGTGTCATACTCCTCTCGACAAATATTCATGGACTCATGTCCATGAGCTCTTGCACTGACTTTCCATGCTTCTAAATATTTTCTTCATTTACCCAACTGGAATCTTCTATTGGGTGTCCTTTCCACTCTACCAAATACTCAAAATAATTCTTCCTCCTAGTCTTCTTACCAATCCTATGATCTATGATCTCCTCCATCTGTGAATTTTATGTTATAGGCATCTGCTTCTCCCATTAGATATATTTTTTATCTTCTGATCCTCTTATGTCATCTTTGTTGTAGGAAAATATCCATGCAGACAGGTAGATTACCTCTAAGTCTTGACCTTAACCCTAGACAAAAAAATGCTTAACGTGGACACTGACTTCCTTTCAAATCTATCTAAACTAATGCATGAGAAGAAAGGATAAAAAAAGTACCTTTTAATCAACGTTCGTCCCTACACGCTCCGAGTTGCGCTCCAATCCTTTGCTCCTCGTTGAGCTCTGTGGAAAAAACAAGATACGACCACTTCCTACTCTATTGACATTAGCTTGAAAACAGATCTATCAATAAATGATAAGTTCATGTAACATCAGACACAAACTAGAAAGAAACAGGTCAAGCGTGTCATATTAATGAGAATAACGACAGCAGTACTTACAATCGTAGATGCGAATACGACAGCTTCGTCAAGTCCTCTTCATCTAACCCTTGCCTGAAAGATCCACAACCTGGATAACAGCAGCTTCACTGATCAGTCCCCTTTGGCTGACTATAAGTTTCCTCCAAGATTATAAGTTTCATATGTTCAATTCTTCCTCTCCTAATCAGCTCTGTTCCATCACCACTTATGAGATCATAAGTTTGGTGTAATTCTCCTTTTCTCTCTTTCCTTTCACCATTAGAAAGCTTGCTTATATAGCCTTGGAGAGGCTTCAACCACTTGAGATATCTTTGGGGAAGTTGACGATTTTCCTCCTTCAGTTGAGGATCTTCCCTAGGATCATGGTTGGACTAGGGATTCGAATCCAACTACCTTCCAAGAATGAAAATATGCTTCCCCCATTCATCTCAACAGCTTAACAGCCGCCCAGAATAGGTAGCGCTCCCTCAAAAGAGCCATCAGAGCGCTATAGCGCTCCCTGATAAGCTTTAAGGGGCGCCAGCGCTCTCAAAATCTATAGCGCTCCCTCAAAAGGGCCAGGGAAGCGTTATAACGCTCCCTAACAGTGTCAGGGGGAGCACCGACGCTCCAGGATAGTGTAAGGGGGAGCGCTCCTCTCCAAAACTCAGCTTTTTGGGTGCTTTCAGATGGCAAAAGGTTGTTTGACTTCAGTAGATCAGTTCTCCTCCTTCAAATCAGTTATGTGAGATGTTATAAGTGCCTCCTTAGTGTCGTTATCATGACA
>SNQJ01S0000797.1:406220-494005 GCA_010110895.2 Picea sitchensis | reverse complement strand
TCACCACTTATGAGATCATAAGTTTGGTGTAATTCTCCTTTTCTCTCTTTCCTTTCACCATTACAAAGCTTGCTTATATAGCCTTGGAGAGGCTTCAACCACTTGAGATATCTTTGGGGAAGTTGAGGATTTTCCTCCTTCAGTTGAGGATCTTCCCTAGGATCATGGTTGGACTAGGGATTCGAATCCAACTACCTTCCAAGAATGAAAAGATGCTTCCCCCATTCATCTCAACAGCTTAACAGCCACCCAGAATAGGTAGCGCTCCCTCAAAAGGGCCATCAGAGCATTGTAGCACTCCCTGATAAGCTTTAAGGGGCTCCAGCGCTCTCAAAATCTATAACACTCCCTCAAAAGGGCCAGAGAAGCGTTATAACGCTCCCTAACAGTGTCAGGGGGAGCGTCGGCGCTCCAGGATAGTGTAAGGGGGAGCGCTCCTCTCCAAAACTCGGTTTTTTGGGTTCTTTCAGATGGCAAAAGGTTGTTTGACTTCAGTAGATCAGTTCTCCTCCTTCAAATCAGTTATGTGAGATGGTATAAGTGCCTCCTTAGTGTCGTTATCATGACAATATGTCTGAACATCCTTTGCGACACTAGTGACCAACTTGCGACACTTGCGAAAGTTGAGAGGGAAAATGCGACACTTATCCAGCTGATCAATTTTGACGTGTAACAATCTTCCCTGTAAGGTTACAGGTCTGAAATGTTGAATATGGGCGATATACCCACATCCTATCGCATCNTCAAATTTCTTTAGGATCTTGCACGATCGTATTTTCTTCAATTTTAGTTTGTTATATGTTCCCCTTGAGAACCTTTATTTCTTGAGATGTGCCATAACTTGATCTCCCACTTCAAATTGAAGTTCTCTCCTATGTTTATCAACTCTGCATTTATATTCTTTGATGTTGTTCTGCAACTTCTCTTTGATCTGATTATGAAGCTTCTGCATTTCTGCAGTGAAGTCTTTTTATCCAACGCTTCTGAATTCACTCTACTCCAAATATATCAACTATGATACTCCTCTTGGATTCATTCCATATAATATCTGGAATGGAATCTCTCATGTACTCTTGTTTAGTGAGTCATTTTATGCAAACTCTGCTTGTGATAGAATCTGATCCCACTAGCTATGATGTTCAGTGACTAGACTCCTCAGCAAATGTCCTAAACTCTGATTTACCACCTCAGTTTGTCCATATGTTTGAGGGTGATATAATGAATTGAAGGATAGTTTCATCCCCAGTTTCTTCCACAATTTCCTCCAAAAATGACCAACAAATTTAGTCTCTCTATCTGAGACAATACTCTTGGGAAACCCATGAAGTCTCACAACTTCCTTGAAAAACAAATTTTCAATGTGTGTTGCATCATTAGTTTTATGGCATGGGATAAAGTGTTCAATATTTAACAATATATCAACTACAATGAATATGGAATCTCTTCCCCTTTGTGTTCTTGGCAATCCCAACATGAAATCCATGCTTATTGCATCCCAAGGCCTATCTAGAATAGGCAATGGGTGATATAACCCAGTGTTATGTCGCTTTCTTTTTGAATATTGGAAAATCTTACATTTGTTTACAAATTTCTTCACTTCTGCCCTCATACCTGGTCAATAGTATGAGTTGTTCAATTGTGCAAATGTCTTGTCATGGCCAACATGTCCTGGTAGACCTCCACTATGTTTTTCCTTCAGTAGATTATCTCTCATCGAGCACTTTGGTATGCATAACTGGCTACCTTTAAACAACAATCCATCTTGTATTAGATACTTTGTCCACTAACTTTTGTCTCTAAGAATAGGATTTGCCCATGATTCACACGCCTCTTCAAAATATGGATCATCACCATACATTTCCTTAAGGTATTCTAACCCTAAGGTTTTCACTCGAAATTCCTGCAGAATCAAACATCTCCTGCTCAATGCATCAACAACTTTGTTAGCATTACCAGAAATATGTTTAATGACAAAAGTGAAATTTTGCATAAAATCTATCCACTTGGCATGTCTTTGATTTAACTTTTTTTGTTTGGTTATGAATTGTAACGCCTGATTATCGTTGTACAAAACAAATTCTTTTGGAACAAGGTAGTGCCTCCATTTATTTAAGGCTTGAATTATTGCATAAAATTATGTATCATATGTGAAATACTTCCTCTTGGTGTCATTCAACTTCTCGCTGAAATATGCAATAGGCCTATTGTCTTGGCTCAAGACTGCTCCAATTATTACTCCACTAGCATCACATCATACTTGAAACTTCTTCCCAAAATTTGGCAAGACCAGAATCGGTTGTTCTGCTATCTTCTCCTTTAATATCCTAAAAATTTTCTCAGCTTCTTCTGTCCACTTAAAATACATGTGTCTCTTCTTCACTGTATCTAGTACTGGTGTACAAATACCACTGAAATTTCTAATGAAATTATAATAGAAACTTGTTAATCCATGGAATCTTCTCACCTCGAATATGATCCTTGGCGATGTCCATTCTCTGATTGCTCTCACCTTCTATGGCTACATCTTCAATTCATTTGAAGAGATTACAAAACCCAAGTAAATGAGTTATGTCTTCATAAAAGAGAATTTATTCATATTTATGAACAACTTCTCCAGTTGCAATCTTCTCATTACTAATGTTAAGTACCTCAAAAGCTCTTCTTCATTTTTACTGAAGACTAATACATCATCCATATATACAATCACAAACTTACCAATAAAATATTTTAATACCTCATTCATCAACCTCATAAAAGTACTTGGGGCATTGGTCAATCCAAATGGCATAAAAAGCCACTCATACAACCCTTCGTTCATTTTGAAGTCTATTTTCCACTCATCACCTTCTCTCATCCTTATCTGGTGATATCCACTTTTTAGGTCTATTTATGAAAAATAATTTTCTCCGCTCAAACAATCCATTAATTCATCCATCCTGGGCAAAGGAAATATGTACCTGATGGTGATTTTTTTTATGGATCTTGAGTCTGTACACATTCTCCATCCTCCATCCCTTTTCGGACTTAACATGGTTGGTACTACGCATGGACTCAAGATTTCTCTAACTACACCCTTGTCCATCAAATCCTGGACTTGTTTCTTTACCTCCTCATTCTCTTGGGGTGTCAATATGTACGCTTCTTTGTTCAGTAGACTCGCTCCTGGTATGAGATCAATGTGATGGTTGATACTCCTGATGGGTGGAAATGAGCAAGGTAACTCGTCCACTACTATGTCATCAAAATTTTCAAACAACTCCTTAATTTCTTCAGGAAGATCATCAATAGAAGTACTTGTAAGGATGACTCTGGGCTTCCTCACCACAACAAATTGTATCTCTTGTTCCTTCTTGACTTCACGTAGGAGTTCCTTCCCACTCATGAGAAGTATACGTCTGTTGGCTTCTTCCTTCACCATCTTATCCTCTATTGGTAGTAACATGTGTGTTTTACCATTTTTCTCCAGGGTATAAGTATTTGTTCTCCCATCATGAATGACATTTATGCCAAACTACCATGGTCTCTGTTATCACCATAATAATTTCTAGATGTTATCCGAGCTTAAAATTTTTAGTGAAGGGTTATATCTCCATGGAGATATGATAAATCAGAGAAATCGGCTATATCTGGCGAAGTACGGAAAAAATAGGGGAAATGTAAAGAGCAAGACTTGGCAGACCGTCGATCCTGAAAGCAACCTGGATCAACGGTTGAGGCGCATATCGAAGATTTAACTTCATCAACAAGATTATGTCAAGGCTATACANTCTGGAAGAAATGAAAATCTCATTACATCCAAATCCAGAGAGCATGGTGGGAGACTCGGTGTTATTCACACAATCTACTGTGATTTGGGTATATGGATACCAGGAAGGACCTTATCTTTTACCAGTTTTTCTAACGCCTAGGATCTTTGCTTTGGAGTTCATAAGACAAAGAATTATCTCAGAGACTAAACATTTTCTGAAAGAACACAAGGATTCTAATCTGAAATTTCCTTTCACAATAGGTTCCTTTGTTGTGAAGAATAAGTCCCATTTTCTCCAGATTCAATCCAATCTCAGTGAATTTGGTTTCACACAGTTGCAATGGAGAAGATATGATCCACATCAGATCATATCAAAGAGAATATTAGCCGATAGACATGGTCCCTATGAACATGAACATGTCGAAGGATTCAATGAGTTGGAAAATCTAGATACCTGTGCAGAGATGGAGGTCACCATGCAGCATGATCAAACAAAACCAATGAAACCAACTTCTCAGTAGATTGCAGTACAAAAACCTTCCCCTAGGTTGGTTATCAAAACTCCTAAAATGAGCGTCTACAGTAAGAGGAACAATTCAGAAGCGCTAGGTGCCAGTGGCCAACAAGACAAATTCAAGAGAATGAAAATCACATCATCATCCCAAGTAGTTGACTTGGAAGAAGAAGAACCCAAAGGAAAAACATGCATGGAGATGGTAGAGGCTACAACCAAGAATGACGAAACCAATACAGAAAGCAGGCCACAAAAGGAAAGTGGCACAAAGGTTTTCAGTAGGAGGAAATATGTATTTAGCTAGACACCTGAGGAAGTGTATTAATCCAAGGAAGATTTAATGAATCAGTATGTTGTGAAGGGAAGTATGACAAAAAGTGAAATAAGAGACCTTTTACCTAAAGTAGAAAGGACTTCTCAGCATAAGGCTTCCTTAATCTCAGTTGGATATGTGGAGAAAAAGACATTTAACATTGCAGTGGTTGATGATGAAAAGGTATCCAAGATCAAAATGCACTATGAAAACATTGTTGCCCCCGACAAAGTGAAATTTCATAGGAATGTCAGTGACATGTTATATTCTTAGTATCTGAGCTTGGCTCTAAAAGTTGCAATATTAACAATGTATGCATCAAAACTAGATGGACAACTGAAACATGAAAAAGTGTCCAACAAATCCTGGATGACACAGGTCAAAAGGATAGAGTATGAAGGTCCCTAGAGGTTGAAAGATTCTTTGGATGAAAAGGACAAGATGATCCAAATTCTAAAGAAAAGGCTGAATATGTCACCTACAGATCATCCACAGATAGCATAATTGACTGCATTGGAATAGGAGAAAGAAATATTAAGACAAGAGGCACTTGATTACAAGGCTAAACTGTTGTAATTGGAGAAAGAGAAGGAGAATTGGTCACTAGCGAAGGCAACGACATAAGACATGGCAGACATTATACCTGCTAATACAGAGACTCGATCAATTAATGAGGGTTTTGTCCAAGCTATGTCCTAGGTGAGCTTAAAAACAGTTGAGATCAAGAGTCTCAAAGAGAACATGGAAAAGTTGAAGCAAGAGATGAAAGTGAAGGATGAAAAGATGGCTCAACTCCACAGAGAAAATCAAGATTGGCAGGAGAGAGTGAGCAAGCTAAAAACTAGGTTAAAGGGAAAGACATTATTGCAAGGAGCCAAACATGTAATATGGGACGCTATTGTTCCAGATATTGCTAAATTCAGGGTTTATCTGAATTTTATCAACGACAAAGATAATATGGTTGCCACAGCTTGGAACAAATGCACTGTTGTAAATGAAATATTAGCACATAAGCCCTTGGAGTGGGCCCAAAATGTTATTGATTTACTGAATGTTGTACCAATTGTTGAACTTCAAACCATTGGTGTGACAGACAGGACCGCGTTGATCATTTCAGCCAGGAGGATCATTTCTAAGAACAACTTACTCAGATCAGTCTGGAACAAAGCAATGCATAATGGACCATTCTAAGCTCGAGGATATGGAAGAAATTCCGAAAGGCCCATGTCTGGTAGAATATTTGGCTACAGATTTCGAAATTTTAAACAGGTTTAAAACAGTGAAGGTCAGCATGCCAACCATGTCCTATGCTACATGAATTGACTTGGAAATTTTGATTAAAGAGATGATGGATTACGAAATCCCCTCTAATCCACAATGGAAAGAAATCGTGTGTTTGGGTAAGACAAAGTGAAATGTCCGCAGAACCAACAGATGATCTCCAGGTGTCACTAGTTTTGCAGATCCGATGGAAGCTCAGAGCGAGATAGATGGCACAGAAGAATTTAGACAGTCAGAAAAAAATTTCATGATTTTGGAACGTTTTCTTTTTGCTAATTATTGTAAATCATTTCGTATACTGAAACTGTCAGTCGAAATTGTTACAGAAGTTGAAACATTTCAGTTTCAATTGTTTTTTATCAAATTGTATAAGTACTAAGAGACTTGAATTAATTAATGTTGGCAGAAGGGCAAGAGCACCTTTTGGTTGTATCAGACTCTATTTTGTAAATTTTTTGAATCTGAATTGAATATAAGTGCAGAAGATTTTGAAGTCTCTGTGAATATATTCTAACGGGTGGTGATATGAGCCTTGTTTCCCTTCCTCGTATGTATTTCCTGTAACATGTCATTTCATTTACATTTTCTTCTATTTAAATTGGAGAGTTTAAAGGCTCAGAATTCGTCTTGTGACGCTCTTGGCTTAAGCAATTTAAACTGTGTGATTGTATTCTTAACTTATTCAGAATTCATTTCAGTAATGCTCTGATGCAGTTATTTGTTCTCTTTATCTTCCTACACTCTTTTTAAATTTAAGAATAACTCAGATTCATCACATCATTTATCCTTTGTCCTCTGGAGAATTCTATCAGTCGATGCATTTTTTTCGTTCACCTTCAGAATTTTGACTCCATAGCCCATAGTGTTCCTCCCCTTCTTTGCCAACAACTTTATCAAAAATCCCAAAACAAACCGAATCTAGCCACCAATTCCCATAGATATATCACGTGACACGAGAGAGCCCTCTCTGAGTTGAGCAGGCTAGTGCCTCAGCTCTAAACATGGTTGAAACAGTTACCTCTGTCATTTGTCTATTCATCCGGAATTTTTTTATAAAGTGCTAACAGTCTCCCCAACAAGACATGACATACATCCATGGGAATCAAATCACACAAAATCTCATCTCTATATCCTCCTATCTTAAATTCAACTTGGCATTTTTTAGTTACCATTACCTAGTGTCCTTTCTGCAACCATGAGACTCTATGCGGATTTAGATGTGTATTTGTCTCTAGATCCAATTTATCCACCATTTCTATGGATACCAAGTTATCTGTGATCCCACTATCAATTATCACCTTGCATACCCTGTCTTTGGTCTTGTAAGTAGTTCTTAACAAACTGTTCCTCTCCATTCTTTTTTCCACTTCTTGCTTGGGCTTCAAGAGAACCTTCTTCATCATCAAGGATATCCCATCTTCTGCACCTTCTGCCTCAAAATTATGCCTCTGTGCTTCTAAAATGTGAGTTTCACCTCCTCCTTCTTTATTTCTCTCGGAGCATTCCCAAGACATGTGTCATGTTTTCCCACATGCATAACACTTCACCTCTCCTCCTCTACCTCTTCCTCTTCCTCGAGGAAAAGCATTCATTCCACCATACTGTCTCCCTCAAGAAATTCCTCCTCTTTCTGAGTGACTATGTGGTTTTCTAGTCTCAACCTTGGGATTTTGTGCCTTGTCATGGACAATTCCCTTACCTCTGTTTAGAGTTTTTCCTCTGTTTATTTGACTTTGTTTTCTTGCCAATTTATCCTCTACTTTCTGTGCAATCTGATAAGAATATTCCACTGTCCTCACTGTTATCATGTTTATTTCATCTTGGATTTCGTATATAAGTCCATTGATATACCTGACAACCTTTTCATCATCATTTTCTCTTTGTCCAACCCCGATGCTCAACTTATAGAATTCCTTTGTGTATTGTTTTATTGTCAATCCTTTTCGTCTCGGGTTTTGCAACCTCCTGAACAAATTTATCTGATAGTATTTGGGTATGAATTTATCTTTCAACTTGGCTACCATTATATCCCAACTTTTAATTTTTTGTTTGCCTTTGCTTCTCCTATCATCCTGCAATTCATCCCACCATAGTGTTGCATGCCCTTTTAACCTTGTAATGGCATGTTTTACTTTCTTTTCATCATAAAATTCTTCATAGTAAAAGTATTTGTCCATTTCTCTTATCTAGTTCAACAATTCTTCCACATCTAAATTACCTTTGTACATTGGGATTTCTATTTTTTCTCTGGCTCCCAATTTGACAAGAACTTCCAGCAAGCGTTCTTCTGCAGCATCTTCTCCTACAGCTCCTTCAACTTCCATTTCTTCACTCTCTGCATCACTGACGTCTCCAACATCAAGTTCTCTTCTTTGTGTTGTATCCATAGAATCTAATCTTGTGTGAAGTTCTCTCATCTCCCTTTTTACAACTAGATATTCTATAGGTCTCTCTGCACGTCTTCTAGGCACCATTGTCCTAAAAAATTTCTTCACATAGAGTTTATGTTACGGTGTTGATACTACTTAATGATATCATACTACCTCTTTTGTCTCCTCCTTCCTATAGAAATTAAATATGTGGCTCTGATACCACTTGATGAAAACCCCCTTCTCTCCTCGGGGTTGCGCGACCTCCCGGTCAAGTATATTCAAATTAATAAGCCGAATTAGTTCTTCAATCCCCTACTAGACCCTGAAATTGATTTGCATAGGCCCTCTTTGGTTACCAACACAAGCTTGATTTCCCCTCACATTCCTTATCTTGAGCTTCTGGTAACTCTGAGTGGCAAGCACTAGCTCCTCTTCTAGGTCATTCTTCCTTATGTCTAGAGGATATGACCTCCGTCTCACCCCCTTTGCGACTTCAGGCTTCGGTTGTTCTGAGGGCAACTAACTCTTAATCCTTCGAACTTTGGGCCGATGAAATGACCCAGACAGAATCTACGACATGTGCTTCTCCAACAGCCAACGACTGTAATTCACTTCGGGACTCCAGCTTCGGGAGTTCCAAGTGTTCCAAACACTTTTTTTCCCGAAGTGATTTTTAACCAAAGCTACGGATCAAGCACCACGTGCTCACCTCGATCGAAGGTTAAAATGCATCCCTTGGTTCCCACTTCGGACGAATCCCAGTCAATTCTCCTCTTCTTCTCTTTATTTATCCCAGAGTGTCAATCCTTTGGAGTAAATATCCACTCTCCACGTGTCCCTCCATTTATCAATGGCTCCTGTCGACTCCAACCTTCATGACTTCGGCTGAAATCGGTCCTTGCTCTACACACATCTCCCAGAGATTTATCTCCTGAAATCCCTGATCTGCTGCCACGTATTCTGCTTAATATCAATGACTTTGATTTTTCTTTGCTTTTTTGGGACTTCGGCGATTCTGCTCCTCGGACACTTCAAAACCTTCGAATACACAGAGTGTTGAAGGACTCTAAGACTATCCTCCATGAAACTTTCCTAGATCTCATGGTCTAGAAAGATCCTGATTCCTTTGAATGGGTCTTGCTCATTGGTTGGGAGAATTTTTAGTGGGATCCTCCCTACTAAAGAATTTCCATCTACTACCTCTTATGAGCTTGTTCCTCCTCGAAACTTTTAAGCTTATCAAGATTTTTCTTCTCACATACTCTTTGCGCCTATTAAGATGGCTTCTTTGACACTTAGCCAAATGTCGACCCTGTGCACACCTTGCAACAAGTTTCTTTCAACTTAACCCTTTTGTGGGTGAGTGTGCACTCCTTGCAACAGTTCTTACACGACTCAATTGTTCCTCCTGAACAATATGATGTTGAGTTTGTTTCTGCATATGCACACCTCGTGTGGTCCTCTACACTCTTTGTAAATAAAGCTTCATGTTATCTCTCCTAAGATTTTGAGTCAAAATAGACTCTGTCAACACACGCCTTGCGGACATTATGCACTCCTTGCATGAGCTCTTAGAAGAGAAACAATTGAAACTTATCTAGTCCTCACAAGTTCACACATTCAACCATGTAATGCATTCATAACATAAGAACAAGTAATAATAGAGAATGTAATTAAACAAAAAACATACTATTCATTCAGATAGACATAGTAACAACAATACCAACCATTTTGGATCAATGCTTCTCTGTTATATTCATTCAAATGTTATGTACATGGGTTCGTACAACTTCCTATGTAAAAATGAGCAACACCAACAACACTACGACTCTCTATCATAACACTCAGAAACCCCGACAATAACAATTTCAATAATCTTCAACAACCTCATTTGGGCATACAATATGTATATTTATACAATAAGGGCTCATAACGCGTTTTCCCTTCAACTTCCTTAGTGTTATCTTATCAAATTAAAATCTTTCAACCCCTAAGTCTTATTACAATAAGCGATGGGTATAGACAGATAAGAGAAAATGCTTCAGATCTGTACTACTATTATCTACATTAAAGAAAATACAATCTCCATCGATTTCAGGTGATGGTTCAACCTCTTATCATTTAAGAACTCATTTAATTACAATCCTTTCAAGATATTTACATGACACGCCATCCTAAAATTCAAAATCACTTCAAAATGCACACTAGGGCACTTTGTTTTCCTCCAATTGCACATTGATGATGATGCTCCTGCATCAAGTCCTTAAGAGAAACTAGCTCGAGACCCAACTCTCTATACCCAGATTGCATTGGGGACATGCTCTGATAAACGACAAGTATAATACTACTTTGATACAACTAATCTAAAGTATGCTGAGAATGAAATGAGATACAAACACAAATAGAGAAAAAACACAAAAATACAATGAAACCCAACTTCTATTAATGAATAAAATAGTAGAACATTATAGAACACAAACTTTCTAGAATGGGGTAGCTTATCTCTGAAGATAAAGAGATGTTGGATATGCTTGATTCACAACACGATTTACATCACACTCGATTTCATGCTTAAATTACCTACTTCACCTTGATTATATATGAGAGAGTGAGAAGAGAATAATTCCCATGATGCATGTGGGATAAATTGGTCTAAGTTTACAAAATTCCATAGGCTTGTAAAACACTAGGACTTCCTAGGAGGTCACCCATCCTAGTACTACTCTAGCCTAAGTGCATTGAACTATAGCGTTCTAATGGGATAATTTCAATTGGAATTGTAGGAATTACATTACATTTCCGAACAAAAGGGTGGATATCATGATTTATCAAAACCAAAGGCTAAGAAATGTTGATTCAGTGGAGAAGGTGGATGGCCACCGATCTCCACCTAAATCATTCCATGCAAAAAAAACATTATTTCCTGGAATCAACGCTAAATAGTCAATTTTTGGGGGGTGTGTGTTTTATGAAATGTTATACAAAATCACAAGTACAACTGCAAGAACTTTGTATAATCATGTGAATCCTAAGAAAAGGATAGTACCCCCTTCCATTGAAGTATAAATAATCGATGGGTAAACACCTGATCTATTCCCTCATTGATTAATGATCTCAACATTGTTTTCTTGATTGGTTCATGAAATTCAAGGAGATACAACTTTAAAATCATTAACCTTCAACCTATAGAAAAATTTATTAACTTTCCTATCAGATAAGCCTCACAATGATTTGAAATCATCCTTATTATTGCAACACTACATAAGAACATTTTTGTTTGTTTATATAGAATTAACAATCATTTTGATTTGAGGCATTTGTTTGATTAAAAAAATATGAGCTTCTAGCTTGGATTCCCTTACTTCTTACTCAAATTTTGGGAGTCTTCCCACTATCACAAAACCTAAAAACTACTATCTCTAGTTAAGAAGAAGTCATCAACAATGAATGAAAAGAAAGTAAAGGATTCTAATTTTGTATTAGATAGTTAGCACAATGACTTATATGCATTAAATGTTGTATATAAACATTTTTGTAATAGAACCTACAGATATTCGAGTACAATTTTCTTGAATGGATTTATGATGTCATACCATTTTTTCCACATGTAAAAGATGAATAAGAAAAAGTGGGATATTAGTTATAAATAGGATTTTAGGCCTTGGAGTAGGATATGTTTTAATGAATGTTTTGTATGGATAGTTTGTGAGAAATTGGGTGAATACGATTTTAGTCCTTGGAGTAGGATATGTTTTAATGAATGTTTTGTATGGATAGTTTGTGAGAGACTAGGTGTTGGCCAAGTGTAGTGTCCATACTATTATTGGGGTTGTCCTAAATTGGTGCCCATATAGTATTATTTTATCTTATTACCATCCACAGTTTGTTGGAGTTGGCCTAAATTGGTGCCCATATAGTATTATTTTATCTTATTACTATCAAGAGTTATTAAATATTAATACATTTTCTATTTTAGTTTTATATCATTCTCGATTCTAATGATTCTTTTGTTTTCTTGGTCTAAATTGATGCACATATAGTATTATTTTATCTTATTACCATCTCTTATTAGTCCCTGCCGTAGGCATAGAGGGACTATAGAGATCAATAATTTGTTGACTTCATATTAGTTTGTCCTTCGACCAGAAATATTTGCAGAATTTCTATTGTTGGAGATAGGGAACTAAAATCATTGATTTTTATTTACTAAAAAGTACCATATATGTAGTGATCTGATTGGATAACAGATTGGAGGTCTTATTTTCGGCTTCGTTATTCCCAATGTTTTATATCTTAACATATCCAAAAAAAATTATCGTGTATAGTCTTTTTGAATCATATATTTTTCCTATGTATTGCTTGACGGTGGATTAATGCTAACATTAGTTCGAATGTTTGTCTTAGCATTTTCTGTTAGCTAAATTTATCCCAACGTTATCGAATACATTCTCTATTGTTCTAACTATTGTTACATAAATTATCATGAAACTTTTTTGGTTTGTCATAGACCTGCCACATTGCATTTTTTCTTAAATGTTTACAAAGCATTTCAAACAGACTTAAATGTTTAACTAACATTCTTGGCAACATTGAATGTTTACTTAGCAGACTTGTTACAATACATTTTCTTCCATTTTTTTAATTTTATATGCAATTTTCTCTGCAGTCAGTTTGGGCAATATTGTGCTTGAGCGACATTGTTGGTTCACTGGTTCATGTTGTTTTCTTGCATCTCGACTGATTTCTTATTTCCCTATTCTTGTTGTTCTTGTTTACCTATTTGTCTTGTTGTAGTTTGCACGTTTGGGGTTCTGCAACCGTGATTGGAACTGCTACATTCCTGGTCGACTGGTTGTTGCTTGCTTCTTTGTTCATTGTTGTTGTTTATTGTTGTTTGATTCGACTTTGCAGGGTTTGGGTCCTGCAGCTGAAGTTGGGCCTTCTGGTGCTTCTTAACTGGGTTGTTATTTGTTGCTTTCTCTTGTTTGCCTAAGGTTTGCAATGTTGGGGTGAGGCATCCGCAGTTGGATCTGTTGTTACATTGTTTTGCAGTTGATTCCCCATAGAATACAATTAGGATAAAATAACATACAAAATTTTGTAGTCGATGTAAATTGCATCTCTTATGCCTTCAACCAGAGTTTTTTGGCCTCCAAATATATTTCATAGTTGGCAATGCTTTTTCCATGGTTTATGTCTTACTATGGTTTCATATTTATGAGATTAAGTTTTGTTGTCTAAGCGATATAGTTTTTCTCTCCCTTTTTTTTTCCTCTTGTAAACTTTCCCATTTTTTACCTTTTGTTCTTCCACTCTATTATGCATTTCTGGTTCTATACTTTCTCACATTTTTGTGTTCACAGGTTCTCGGTGTGGTGAACTAAAAAATCGTTATCTCCATCTATATCTTCACATCACGTTTCTGACTGACCGTCGTTCGATTTCATACTTAGACAATTTTATGAACGCAACTTCGCGGATAGGTGCTATCAAACTATGGTAGCTCGTGTTCGGTGTATACATATTGCACCCAGAACTTATGTGCCCTACAATTCGACCCCACACTGCTCAAACTCACAACCGTGCCTCTACCTATGATGAGTTTTTCTATCTGACCTACCTTTCCATACTTAGTCGAGTTTTCAAAGTTTGGCGGGTTGACGCCTTTTCGGGTTCAGAAAAGTTTAAAAGCATTTGTCGCTCGCCTCCATCCCCGGTACCTTCTTCCCTTCCCAATATACATTAATTATCCTTTCAAAAGTCACACTCGAACAGACGGGTTCGAAAATATTGGCTTTAATAAGAGAAAATCTCGAGGACATCTCCCATTAAAATGAATAAACAGGCGAATATTATGGGATCTCGTAATTTCGTTTTCCTACATTTTGAATTTGCAAAAAAAATAAAAATGGCTCTTTTAGTTTTTTAAAGGATTCATCATAGTAACAGTCCAATATTGCACTACCTCGCTGCCATCCATGAATGTCTCACCCAAAGAGGCCTCTAAGAACTCTCACATAATCAGTTATGGATGTGAGGCCTCTAAGTCTCACCCAAAGAGGCCTTGATACTGTGCATATGTTAGATGTCACATAACTGATTATCATACTGTGCATATGTTAGATGTCAGATTTGAAAATCTGCTCGGATATGGGAATGTTAATAAATGCTATTAGTCACTATTCAGTGTACATATTCAAAAATATTTCCATTAATAAGAGAAAATATAGAGAGCATCTTTCATTAAAATGAATTAACCTAAAATCTATGGAAGATCATACTGTCATCCTCCAGCGTTGCTTTTAAATACTCATTACCATTTCTCTCTATCATCAAAGAGATAGGCTTCAGGGTACCTTCGTTCTAATGTTCTTGTTCATGGACATGTGAGACAACTTAGAGATGTGATTGAGGCCCAAATGAAAGAAGAGAGTTTGGTTTTATGTGACTTGAGATTTGAGCAAAAAAAAACTTTGTTATCCAACAGAAACTCGGACAGGGAGAAAAAAAAGAACAAGTATCTTCTGGTTGGTGTTCTCCCTATATTCGATGCTTTGGTTTGTTGAAAAGCCTGTATGGAGATTTGTTTGTTGATATTCTTTGTTTTCTTGCTGGGATTTGGAATGGATTTTCAGGTCACGTGCAAAATACTTCTTCGTTGAAGTATATAGTTTCTTCTAACAACACAGATTTGGCAAGTGTATCGAATTCTGCAGAGCACATAAGAACTTGTCTTCGTCAGGGGCATTGCACTTACCCTAGCTTGAAAAATGGTCTATGATGTTCATAAATGACGCAAAATATTACTCCATTCGCGAATGTACCCAAAAGAGGGTAAAAGAAACTATATGGGTTGATAAAACGACATATTATAACTATAGAAGTTTCTATTTCAAAGTTTGTTGAACTACTTCTGGGTGTGGTAACAGACTTGATAGAAAGGCATGCTCTTTGTCAAAGTTTGTTCTTTGTCCTCTAGATGTAGTTACAGACTCCACATATTTGGTGTCACCTCCGAACATTCTAGACCTTTTTGTGGGTCGCCATATCTTCCACCACTATGATGAAAGATATATTCTTATACGATCTGTAGCATTTGATACACTTGCCAGACCTATGCTGCTGGAAGAAGTCATGTACTTCAACAGAAGAACATTTTTCATCTAGCTTGAACGTTTATTCCAATTTACTGTAATAAAACAAAGAAGTTCAACATACAAATCTTTAGGTAGGCTTTTCAACCAAACAGTTGATCGGATATAGGGAGAATAATAGTCACAACATACTTTAATTTTTTTTTGTCCCATAACTGATGTCACATAAAATGACTCCCTCGACTTTGAATTGGGCCTGAATCACATTTCTAAGTTGTCTCGAATGTCAATGGTCAAGAACATTACAAGGAAATCACCTTAAACCCCAAGTTTTTTACGACAGAGAGAAATTAATACTTAACAAAGAATGGAATGTTGAATAACCAACCAATGCTAGTAGGCCATATCTAGAAGAGACAAGTTATTCAAAAAACTGGGATAGATCTAGTTGGCAGCACTTATTAAGTCCAAGACCCAAAATTGATATTGAACTCATTGTTTTTTGCGAATAAACGATTTGATCGTCAAGAAGACTGTCAACAAGCTTCATCATTGTACATATTTTTTATTTGTCAGCGGCAGGCCTAATCCCAATCATTGTGGAAAATAATCTCAGTTGTATTTTGTAACCCATCTTATTTGAATATAGAATATTTGCGGTTTTTTTTGTTTGTTAAATGGTGTCTTCCAATCTCTGGTTTTGCTTTTCATTTTATTTAATACCTTTTTTCATGTGTCGTTAAACATGGACGACAAGATTTTCTTTATGTTGCCTAGTAGTTCAACTTAAATAAAGGCTACTATGTTCATTGCTTACATTTTGCATGGAAGAATAATTTTTCATAGGCCATACTTATGTGACCCCGACCCTATACTTAAAGAGAGAAATTGGAGGACCCATCCTGCTTTCATTCTTCGGGTCCCACAAATAGAATGAATTAATGAATTACAACAAGGCAACTCAAGTGTTGACGCCATGTTCCTGTTCAATATCTTGCATATATTGAAACCTCTTCAATCTGATAATATTCGTGCATATATACTAATATGAGTATTATTGGAATAAATATAAAAGTTTCCTCTTACCCAAAACTTAGCCAACTATCTGGCCACCAGGTCCCATGTTTTCGGTATTCAACAACTATGTCCCCTGCTCCGTCATATACATCTTGCAGCCAAAGAACTTCCATGATCTGTAATTTATGCTTTAACTAGTGATAACTCACCTTCTGGCCATTGGGCCCCGGGTTTGCAATATCCAACAACTATGTCCCATGTTCCGTCATATACATCTTGCACTCAAAGAACTTTTGTGATTTGCAATTTATGATTTAACTAGTGATAACTCACTAGGGGTTCAAAAAGTTTGGCATTAATAAAGGAACAATAGATTCTCTTCTGTGAGATACTGAGCCCTTTTCCCCTTTTATTCTTCTCGACTATTATCGCTTTCTAGTTATATACTTAGTATCCTTTCTATGATCACGGGTTCCAGGGTTGGCATGCTAACATATCTTCATCTCCCTCTATATCCTCACATGATGAATCCGATCGATCGTTGTTCCTTTCCATACTTAGACGATTTTATGGCCGCGGTTGCCGAGTTGGCACTTTCGAACTATGTTGCTTCTTGTTGTGTTATATACATCTTGCAGTCAAAACATTCGTGGTTTCAACGAAATTTGTGAACTAAATAACATCCTACAAATTGGAAGATGATTTGCATTTGAAACATAAATAATCCATCAATATATATTAGTATGAATACTATTGAAATAAATATCAAAACTTTCTCTTGGCCAATACTTAGCCAATTATCTGCCACATGGATGATTTTAGGGGCTAAATTTTACTCATGGGCTAATTTTCCATGGTTTTTCCAAAAAAAAGATTCGCTATTTTAAAAATGATTCGTCCAAATTCTATAGGATAAAATTATTTTACCTTAAAAATCACCAAATTTTTATAAAAACTCTATAAAATCCTTAGAAATTTGAGTATTTTTACAAAAATATTGCCAAACATTTATAGTTGGCATATGAAGGATTAGTAAGATTCACCAAGGTTTCTACATTTTAAAATAAATTTCCATCCTTAAAATCATCCCTGATCTGCCGACCAGGTCCCGAGTTCGCGGTATCCAACACCTATGTCCCATGTTCCATCATATACATCTTGCAGCCAAAGAACTTCCGTCATCTACAGTTTATTCTTTTACTAGTGAGAACCTAGTAGGGGTTCAAAAACATTGTCATTAATAAACGGAAAAATGGACTTTCTACTATCAGATACTTAACCCTTTTCCCCTTTTCTTCTTCTTGTACATTATCTCTTTCTGGTTATATACTTAGTCATATTTATATGATCGTGAGTTGCAGGGTTGGCGGGATGACATATCTTCATCTCTATATATATCCTCACATGACGAATCTGATCGACCATTGTTCCTTTCCATACTTAGTCAATTTTATGGCCGTGGTTGCCAGGTTGGAGCATACGAACTTGCCTTTCTTCTTCCCGTCTGTTATCGCTTTTTGGATATATACTTAGTCTCCTTTCTATGATATCTGGTTCTAGGGTTGGTGGAATGACATGTCCTCATCTCCATCTATATCCTCACATGATGAATCGAATCCGACCAACCTTTGTTCATTTCCATACTTAGCCAATTTTATGGCCATGATTACTGGGTTGGCGCTCACGAACTCAGTTGTTTATTTTTCTATGATATACATATTTCACTCAAAACATCTGTGATCTACAATTCCACCATGGGTTCCTCATATACATTAACTTCGCTCAAACTATCTGTCGATGCCTTCCATCCCCACCAACTTCACGTCTTTCCTAATATACATTAACTATGCTCTTACTAGTGAAAACTGGACACATTGGTACAAAAGAATTGGCACCCGCTCCTTTGCCATATACAAATTGACTACCAGACTCCGACATCGTCCCCTCTTTCGTGTTACACATTATCTATTCAAATGTTCCGAGCTATACAATTTGGCCATCGAGGCCTCGCATATTATGGGGAAATATTGTCACCCTATTTTGGATCCTCGTGTTAGCGGATTCACGAAAACTCCAAGTCCTAGTCATTGTTTCCTGTTCTTCCCATCCTCGTACTTCTTTCCAAATATGCAACACCAAAGGTTTAATACTAAAATGACATCATGCTACAACCGTAAAAATCATCATTGATAAGAAAAAGTCTCGACAACCAACCATCCCTAAAGAACTTGTCCAGAAATATGCAAAGAATATCTTTCCAGGTAATGGAAAAGCTTTTACAAATTTTAATATACAAAGAAGATTTTTCCAGGTAATGGAAAAGCTATTACAAATTTTAATATATTAGTGAAAACAAGTCTCGGCCAACGTTTCTATGTTCCATACTTGGCACACTTTTTTGATTGCGGGTGCCTGGATTGATGGCCTCCAAATTGTGGTTTGAATCTTCGGCAAGCTACAAACAACACCAAGAGTTTCACAATTTACAATTTGTCTGCATGAATGTATAAAAACTCTTAATGTTTCTCTTTTCCCGCCCCTCTATTATCCCTTTGTGGTTCTATATTTAGTCGCAGCTATATGATCATGGCCCCATGGATTCTCAAATTGGAAACTCTTTATCTCTATCTTCACAACATGAGCCCGACCGACCGTGGTCCCTTTCAATACTTAGCCAATTATCTAATCATCGGGTCCCGAGTTTGCAGTATCCAACACCTATGTCCCATGTTTCATCTTTTCCAACATCTTTTTCCCTTGTCTTCTTCCAATGTACTATCTCTTTCTAGTTATATACTTAGTTGACTTTTTATAATCGTGGGTTCCAGTGTTGGCGGGCTGACATATCTTCATCTCCATCTATATCCTCACATGATGAATGCGACCGACCGTTGTTCCTTTGCATACTTAGGGAATTTTATGCCTGTGGCTATCGGGTTGGCTCTTTTGAATTATGTTGCTTCTTGTTCCATGATATACATCTTGCACTCAAAAATTTTGTGATCTACAATTCCACTGCGGACTCCTTAGTCCTTTTTCCCTTTTCTTCTTCCCATGTATTATCGCTTTCTGGTTATTTACTTAGTGGCCTTTCTATGATCTTGGCTTCCAGCGTTAGCGGGTTGAAATATATCCATATCCATCTGTATCCTCACATGATGAATCTGACCAACCGTTGTTCCTTTCCATACTTAGCTAATTTTATGGTCGCGATTGTCGGGTTGGCACTTTCGAACTCTGCTGCTTATTGTTCTGTGATATACATCGTTCACTCAAACCTTCCATGATCTAAAATTTCACCGCGGACTCCTCGACCTCACAAGCTTCACTCTACCATGGCTCACAAATGTTTCAAATTATATGTCGTTTCCTTTTGTCCCCACTAACTTCTTGTCCTTCCTAATATACATTGGTTATGCTCTTACTAGTGACAACTGGATACATTGGTATGAAACAGTTGACATCAACCCCTCCACAATATACAAATTGACTACCACCTTATGACATCGTCCCCTCTTCCATGCTACAGATTATGCATTTAAATGTTCTGAGCGATACAATTTGAACGTCGGGGGCTTATGTCTTCTAGAGAGACCTCGTCAGCCTATTTTGGATCCTTGTATTGATTGGTTCATGAAATTTCCAATTCTTGGTCATTGTTTCGGGTTGGTTCTTTCAAACTCTACTGGCTCTTGTTCTGTCATATACATCGTACACTCAAATTTTCCGTGATCTAGAATTCCACCATGCACTCATCCCCTTTTCCCTTTTCTTCTTCCTGTGTATTATCGCTTTCTAGTTATATACTTATTCTCCTTTTTATGATCGTGGGTTCTAGCATTGGCGGGTTGACATATATTTATATCCATCTAAATCCTCACATGACGAATCTGACCGACCGTTGTTCCTTTCCATACTTGGCCAATTTTATGGTCGTGGTTGCCAGGTTGGCACTTTTGAACTCTGTTGCTTTTTGTTTCATGATATACATCTTGCACTTAAAATTTTCTTCATCTACAATTCCACCGCGGACTCCTCTAACTCACAAGCTTCAGTCTACCATGGTTCAAAAATATTTCAAAGTATTTGTCATTGCCTTCCATCCCCACTAACTTCTTGTCCTTCCTAATATAAATTAGTTATTCTCTTATTAGTGACAACTGAACACATTGGTATGAAACAATTGGCATCCAACCCTCCACAATATACAAATTGACTTCCGGGTTCCGACATCATCCCTTCTTCCGTGTTACAAATTATGCATTCAAATGTTTTGAGATATACAATTTGACCGTCGGGGCCTCACGTCTTCTGGGGAGACCTTGTCACCCTATTTTGGATCCTCGTGTTGATGCGTTCATGAAATCTCCAATTCTTAGTCACTATTTCGGATTGGTGTTTTCGAACTCTGCTACTTCTTGTTCCATGATATACATCTTGTACTCAAAATTTTCTGTTAAGCCCTAATATTGGCTCATTACCACTTAATTGGGGCATATTAGATTAGTAATGTTATTTTATTTATGTCAGCTTTAGGCCATTAGTTGTAATTTAGATTAGTAATGTTATTTTATTTATGTCGGCTTTAGCCAGCCAAAACTTTGAGCCCATTAAAACCTCTAGTCTCCCCATATATGGGGAGACATTTTCATTGAATCATCTTGGACTTGAACATTTAAATTAGGGGTAAGGGGTTTCCCCCTCGAAGAGCTTATTATCTGAAATTATCTCTTTTCAAAGGCGTTGAAATTGCTTTTGTGAGGTTTTCTATGCTATATTGATGTTTTGGTTCTTAACATATGGTATGGGAGCTCTCAAGGTCTTGGGGTTTTCTTTACTACATCTGAGACACCGTGGAATTTTAGCTATAACTTTTTTCTAACGTTTGGAAGGATCGGCTTGGAGGGTATTTAGAAGGCAGTCAAGGTACGTTGGGTTAAAATTCAGCTCGAGGCCTTATACTTTTCGATATATAGCTTGTACAATATCAGGTTCTAGAATCATCCTAAAATAAGCCATTTGTGGGATGTGTTAAGCTATAAAAACATTTACGTGACATTTGGACCCCTATCCAGGCCATTTATAGAAATTATAATTCTAGCTGTGGTAACAAGTTCGACTTCTTTTCCATCTTAAATTTGTAGGCCACACCACATTGTGAATGGGGTATTTGACTAATCCTATTGGTAATCTCAAGAAGGTGTTCGGAGTAAAACAATCATAACTGCTTCTTAGAGTATCCAAACTGAGTGAGAATGGTTGCGTTGGATAGTGGACATTGCCTACTAATACGGGTCGCGAGTTTTAATTTTATATCGAATTATTTTGTGCAGGGGCATACTAGCAGGAGACAGTGTTTGTGAGGACAGAAGCGGGCTAAATGGGTGGAACGTGGGAACTACGGAGAAGATATCGAGAGAGAAATACATAAGGGAAGCTTCATACCCCAGGAAGGAGATAAAACTTAGGAGATCTGATAGAACAAATGTTGTCTAAGCGAGAACCACCTCAAATCAAAGGGTTCAAAAGTGATACTAGAGAGCCAACATTACCCACCCAAAGGGAACTTCTACCAAATAAGCCTCGAGAAAATCCTACATGGACTCTTGATGAAGGTAAAGAAATGCGTGGGACATAAATGAACTACAAAATAAGATGGATTCAATGGAAGCTAAGTTGGATATTAAGATGGATTCAATGGAAGCTAAGTTGATAAGTTCAATGGAAGCTAAGTTGGATACTAAGATAGATGGTTTAAAGGGGAGATCATGATATTGAAAAATTTAAGTAACAGAGAAGACACTGAAAGTGAAAATGCATCCCATGAAATTCATGATGTGTGAACCTGAGGAAGGTGAATGAAGAATGGGAGAAACTCGACTTTGGTTTTGAAAAGACAACCATGTTCCTAAGATTGACTGTGAGGGAAGTTTGATGGCAAAGGCCCAAGGAGTCATGGATACTTCGGATGGAGCAATTTTTGATCTCCATAATGATACCACATACACAAAGCTACGAATTGCTTCTTTATATTTAGAATTACAATCAATTTGTTGTTTTTCGAGTATCGATGAAAACTTTGTTCTCCCAAATCACTTTCGTCACTCGAGATGATGTTCATGGAAGAAATGATATCAAACAAATTGATTAGGTCCTAAACATAAAGAAGCAATTCATACCTTCTTTAGCCAATTGATAAATCTCAAACAAAGGGGTTCATTAAGGAGCACGTTAGAGAACTTCCAAAGATTGAATATAAAGTATAGATGTCCGGATGAGCACTTGATTAATAGCGTATTCATAGGAACTTTAAAGATAACATTCAACATGAGAGTCGCCTTTGGGAACTTTAAATCATTGGAGAATGCATTTAAGGTGGCAAGAAATGTTGAAAGTAAAATATGGCTGGCTACTAGAAGGACCTATCCCCAACATCTATAGAGAGGAACAATGTTCCTTCTTCTGCTTACATCAACCTACAAGGTTGACACCTCTCAACAATTGGAGGAAGAAAAGCAAAGGTTTATGCTTTAATTGTGGCAACAAGTCTGTAGGGGACATAAGTGTGGTGAAGAAATTATTCCTACATGGGTGTGAAGAGGAAGAAGAAGAACAGAACCATCTCAAGATGAAAGCGAAGAAGCAATTTGCGATACAAAGAGTTAACTCCCACTGATATCATGTAATGCATTGCGTTTGGAATTAGCACTCCCTCAAACCCTCAAGATCGAGAGGATACATCAAAAATAAAAGTGTAATAGTCCTAATTGATTAAGCGTTACTCATAATTTTATTCACTGTAAATTAGCCAAAAGATCTCAATTGCTTTTGTATGTCGGTAGCCGGAGTTTCAAGTAATGGTTGCGGATGGAGGAACTATCAATTTTCGAGGAAAATGCAATAAGATCAATCTTACTATGGGGAATATGTAATGAATAGTCCAATGAATTGCTTTATACCCATGGGTGAATGTGATGTTGTACTAGGAATCGATGGATTTACAATCATTAGGAACAATGGCTTTTTAATTTTCAAGAACTTTTCTTAGAATTTTTATTGGAAGGAAAAGAAATTGGTTGAGAGGTATCACAGGGGGCTTGCATTAATTGATAAGCTCTAATGGCATGACAAAATTATTGAAAGGGCGTAAGGCATTGTGCAAAATATGCTCACTAGATGTTTCAACATCTAAGCTATCTATTCCTCAATATCTTCGAAGGATCATTGATAAGCATTCCAAAGTATTTGAATTATCCGGGTTCCCACCAACTTCTGAAATCATGATCATGAAATTCACCTAATTCACAGTGTTCCTCTAACATCGGGCCATATAGATACCCTTATGCTAAAGGTGAAATTAGTATGGTTGAAGGAAATGATATTTAGAGGTTGGCATCACATTAGACCTAGCCAAGTTCTTATTTTTCTGCACAGTGGTAATGGTATTCAAGAAAAGATAGCTCATGGTATGTCGAGATTAAAGAGAGCTCAACAAGATCACTATTAAAGATAAGTTTCCCATTCCATGATTGATGGTGTTAGATGAATTACATGGGCAATCTATTTCTAAGAGTTGGATCTCTGTTGAGGGTATCATCTGATTATAATGAAGGAAGAAGATAACCAAAAGCTTGACATTCGAACACATGAAGGCCAACGTTTTGGTCATGCCTTTTGGCCCCACAAATGCACCTTCCACATTCAAAGTTGATAGATTCCATTTCAAGCCCTTCCTTGAAAATTTATTGTTAATATTTTTGATGATATACCTAATCTATAGCAAGTCTTGGGAGGATCATCACGCAACATGTTGACAGGTGCTACACCTACTAAAGGGCTCAACTATAACCAAACCATCCAAATGTTTCTTTGGGTAAAAGGAGGTAAGAGTATTTGGGTCATATTGTATCTCATGAAAGGTGTCCCGAGGGTCTAACAAGATTAAGGCCATGATGGGTGGGCCGATTCCCAAAACATTAAAAAAATCTTAGAAGATTTTTAGGTTTGTAGTTACTACTGCAAGTTTGTTGGAACTATGGAAGAATAGAAGCACCTTTACTTGGAACAACTAAGAGGATGCATTTTCATGGATCGAGGAGGAAACTAAATCGTTTGAACAACTTAAAGGGTGATGTGTAAATCTCATCAAACCACTCCGGACTTCACAAAACCTTTATTGTGGAATGTGATGCATTGGAAAATGGAATTGGTGTTGTCCTAATGCAGAAGGAAGGCCCCTAGATTTTGAAAGTCGACCACTCAAGGGAAGAGACTTACACAAACCCATTTATGAGAAGGAAGTAGCTGGCATTACATGCATTGAAGAGTGGCATCCTTACCTAATAGGTAGGCACTTCAAGGTCCAAAGCAGGATCATGATAGTCTTAAATACTTTGGAACAAAGACTATCTTGGAAGAACAACAAAATGGGTAACCAAGGTATTGGGTAACCAAGGTATTGGGTTTTGATTTTGAAATTGTCTATAAAGGGGAAGAAAAATGTTGGCAGATGCACTCTCACGAAGGATGAAGATGTTGGGCCTTTCTACGTGCTACCTCGATCATCCAACCGATTGGATAATAGAAGCCGAGGATGAATGGAAGAATGTGAAAAAGTGTGGACTCTCATTGAAAGGTTGCAGCGGGATTATGGTGCATGAGATACATTACATGGAAAAATGATTCACTATGGTACAAAGATAAACATATTTATGTAAGAACTCCCCAGGCATCAAAAAAGTGCTATTGGAACTACACACCTCTCTAGTAGGAGGCACTTTCCGGGAATTTTGAAAACCTACCGTAGAGTCAGAAGGATTTTTGGGATGGCCTTAAAGCGATGTTCAAGGGACGAGAATGTTTGGTTTATGACAAATGAGTGGAAACAATTAAGACCGGGTCTTTTACAACCATTAACACCATCCCAGTGGAAGCCGGGAGGAGGGTTTCCATGGATTTCATCACGGGGTTACCAAAGTGCGAGAAGGAAAGAGTGGCATCATGGTGATTGTTGATAGATTGACAAGTATGCACTTGTGCACTCTCTCACCCTTCAAAGCTGAATGCGGTTGCCCATAGCATTCATGAGAGCAGGTTCAAAAGCTACATGAAACCCAAAGATTATTGTAAGATGTGGGAGATCCATCTTCAACTGGACACTTTTGGACCGAATTATTTTTCTTGTTTGGGTACTCGAATTGGCTCATATCTCATCCTATCATCCCTCGTCGATGGACAAACCCGAGGATAGTGAGCAAATATGCGGAAGGATACCTTAGTTGCTGTCATGATAGAAGCCGTACAATAGTTCATTGGATTTACCCTTAAGCGGAATGTTGGTTTAACACTTCCTTTCATATTGCAGCAGAAATGACACCATTTATGGCACTTTGGATACCACCCTCCTTCCATCATACCTTCTCTAAAGAAAAATCTAAAGTTCAAGCGGTGGAAGATCACATCCCGGAGAATCAACAACAAAGTTCTCCAAATCTTAAAGGACAAGCGACCATGGCACAAATGGCATGAAACAACAAGCGAGATCAACATCGTGGTAGAAGAATTTTTGAAGTAGAGTTAGGTATTTTTAATATTACAACCATACAAAGAGATGTCCATCAAGCAAGCCAAGAGGATAATAAATTATCACCAAGAACATGGCCCCTTATAAGGTGTTGCAAAAGATTGGTACTATGGCATACAAATTGGAGTTACTGCGTCTTCCGCAGTACCAGTTTCCATGTTCATGCTTAAAGAAAGTTATAGGCAACATCCAGTTTAAACTATATTGCCGGAACTTGACAGGGAAGGAAAAATGATATTGGGCAGAAGCCATCAACGACCGCGAGGAATTCACCAAGCGAGATAGATCCATTTAATTATCTCATTAAATGGAGGCGCAGTGAAGAGATTCCACTTGGGAAGATGGGTCTTTATCTGAGAAGCATCTAGAGTTACTCAGCGTTGCGGACAACCCTTGTCTCAAGGGGAGGGCATGTTAAGCCTAATATTTGGCTCATTACCACTTAATTGGGGCATATTAGATTAGTAATGTTATTTTATTTATGTCGACTTTAGGCCATTGGATTTGTGATTTAGATTAGTAATGTTATTTTTGTTTATATTAAAACTTTAGGCCATTAAAACCTCCTAGTCTCCTATATATACCAAGGACATTTTTCATTTTGAATCATCTTGGACTTGAACATTTTAAATTGGGGTAAAGGAGGTTGCCCCCTCGAGAGAACTTTATTATCTGAAATTATCTCTTTTCAAGTTGATACTTTTCACCTTGGACTTGAACATTTAAGTGGGGTAAAAGGAGGTTGCCCCCTCGAAGAGGCTTATTATCTGAAATTATCTCTTTTTCAAGGCGTTGAGTACTTTTCCTGAGGTTTTTCTATGCTATATTGATGTTTGGTTCTTAACATTTTCGTGATCTACAATTCCACTGCTGACTCCTTACCCATTTTTCCCTTTTCTTATTCCCATGTATTATCGCTTTCTGGTTATATACTTAGTCTCCTTTCTATGATCACGGGTTCCATCATTGGCAGGATGACATATATTTATCTCCATCTATATCCTCACATGATGAATCCAACCGACTGTTGTTGTTTTCCATACTTATCCAATTTTATGGTTCGAACTCTGCTGCTTGTTGTTCCGTGATATACATCTTGCACTCAAAACTTTCGTGATCTACAATTCCACCGTAGACTCCTTGAACTCGCAAGCTTCACTCTAGCACAGTTCACAAATGTTTCGAAGTATCTGTCACTGCATTCCATCCCCACTAACTTATTGTCCTTCTTAATATACATTAGTTATGCTCTTACTAGTGACAACTGCACACTAGTACGAAACAGTTGGCATTCGTCCCTCCGCAATATACAAATTGACTACTGGGTTCCAACATCGTCCCCTCTTTCGTGTTACAGATTATGCATTCAAATGTTCTGAGTGATACAATTTGACCGTCGGGGCATCACGTCTTCTGGGGAGACTTTGTTAGCCTATTTTGGATCCTCGAGTTAACGGGTTCACGAAATCTCCAATTATTAGTCAATGTTTTGGGTTGGCACATTAGAGCTCTACTACTTCTTGTTCCATGATATACATCTTGCACTCAAAAATTTTGTGATTTACAATTCCACCACAGACTCCTTGGTTCTTTTTCCCTTTTCTTCTTCCCATGTATATTCTCTTTTTGGTTATATACTTAGTCATGTTTCTATGATCACGGGTTCTAGAATTGGCGGGATGACATATCTTCCTCTCCATCCATATGCTCACATGACTAATCTGACTGACCGTTGTTCCTTTCTCTACTATTTGAACTATTGTTCCATAAATTATAATAAATATTTTTTGATACGTCATAGACCTGCCACATTTCATTTTTTCTTAAATATTTACAGAGCATTTCTAACAGACTTAAATGTTTACCTAACATGCTTGGCAGCGTTGAATGTTTACTTAGCAGGCTTGTTACAATACATTTTCTTCCATTTTTTAATTTTATATGCAATGTTCTCTGCAATCAATTTGGGCAATATTGTGCTTGAGCGGCATTGTTGCTTCACTCGTTCACGTTTTCTTCTTACATATCGACTGATTTCTTATTCGCCTATTCTTTTTGTTCTTTTCTACCTATTCTTCCTATTGCATTTTGGAAGTTTGGGGTTCTACAACCGTGATTGGAACTGTGGCATTCCTGGTGGAATGGTTGTTCCTTTCTTCTTTATTCGTTGGATGTTGTTTATTGTTGTTTGATTCGACTTTCCAAGGTTTGGGTACTACAGCTGCAGTTGGGCCTTCTGGTGCTTCTTAACTGGGTTGTTATATGTTGCTTGCTCTTGTTTGCCTAAGGTTTGCAATTTTGGGGTGAAACATCCACAGTTGGATCTGTTGTTACATTGTTTTGCAGTTGATTCCCCATATAATACTATTAGGATAAAATAACATACAAAATTTTGCAGTCGATGTAAATTGCATCTCTTGCACCTTCAACCAGAGTTTGTCAACCTCCAACTATATTTCATAGCTAGCGATGCTTTTTCCATGGTTTATGTCTTACTATGGTTTCATATTTATGAGATTAAGTTTTGTTGTCTGAGAAATATAGTTATTCTCTCCCTTTTGTTTTCCTCTTGTAAACTTTATGTTTTTTACCTTTTGTTCTTCCACTCTATTATGCGTTTTTGGTTCTATACTTTCTCACGTTTCTGTGTTCGTGGGTTCCCAGTGTGGTGAACTGACAAATCGTTATCTCCATGTATATCTTCACATCAAGTTTCTGATCGTCCGTCGTTTGGTTGCATACTTAGCCAATTTTATGAACGTGGCTTCGTGGATAGGAGCTATCGAACTATGGTAGCTCGTGTTCGGTGTATACATCTTGCACCTAGAACTTTTGTGCTCTACAATTCGACCCCACAGTCCTTGAACTTGAAACCATGCCTTTGTCTATGATGAGTTTGTCTATTTGACCTACCTTTCCATACTTAGTCGAGTTTTCAAAGTTTAGTGGGTTGATGCCTTTCCAGGTTCAGAAAATTTTAAAAGCATTTGTTGCTCACCTCAATCCTCGGTACCTTCCGTCGTTCCCAATAGACATTAATTATGCTTTCAAAAGTCACACCCGAATAGATAGGTTCGAAAATATTGTTTTAATAAGAGGAAAGATCGAGGAAATCTCGCATTAAAATGAATAGACAGGCGAATATTATGGGATCTCGTAATTTCTTTTGCCTGCATTTTGAATTTGCAAAAAAAAATTAAAATGGCTCTTTTAGTTTTTTAAAGTATTCACCATAGTAACAGTGCAATATTGTACTACCTCGCTGCCATCCACAAACGTGTTATCTGCAGGGGCCTTGAGGTCATGTCCCTCTTTAATATTGTGCATATGTTAGATGTCATATTTGAGAATCTGCTAGGATATGGGAATGTTAATACGTGCTATTTGTCACTATTCAATGTACATATTAGAAAATAATGCCATTAATAAGCGAAAATATAGACAAAATCTGTCATTAAAATGAATTAACCCAAAATCTATGGAAGATCATATTGTCATCCTCCAGCGTTGCTTTTAAATACTTATTGTCATTTCTCTATATCATCAAAGAGTTAGGATTTAGGGTGCCTTCGTTCTAATGTTCATGTTCATGGACATGTATGACAACTTAGAGATGCGATTGAGGCCCAAATGAAAGAAGAGAGACTGGTTTTATGTGACGTGAGTTTTGAGCAAAACAAAACTCTGTTATCCAACAGAAACTCAGACAGGGGGAAAACAAAAGAACAAGTATCTTCTGGTTGGTGTTCTCCTTATATTCAATGATTTGGTTTGTTGAAAAGCCTGTCTGGAGATTTGTTTGTTGATATTCTTTGTTTCCTTGCTGGGAGCTGGAATGGATTTTCAGGTCACATGAAAAATACTTCTTCGTTGAAGTATATAGTTTCTTCTAACAACACAAATTTGGCAAGTGTATCGAATTATACAGAGCACACAAGAATTTGTCTTCATTAGGGGTGTCACACTTACTCTAGCTTGCAAAATGGTCTGTGATGTTCGTAAATGATGCAAAATATTACTCCATTCACGAATGTACCCAGAAGTGGGTAAAAGAAACTATATGGGTTGATAAAACAACATATTATAATCATAGAAGTTTCTATTTCAAAGTTTGTTGAGCTACTTCTAGGTGTGGTAATAGACTTGACAGAAAGACATGTTCTTTGTCAAAGATTATTCATTGTCCTCTGGATGTAGTTACAGTATCCACATATTTGGCGTCACCTCCGAACATTCTAGACCTTTCTGTGGGCCGCCATATCTGCCACCAGTATGACGAAAGATATATTCTGATGCGATCTTCAACATTCGATACACTTTCTAGACCGATGCTTCCGGAAGAAGTCATGTACTTCAATAGAAGAACATTTTTCATCTGGCTTGAACGTTTCTTCCAATTTACTATAATAAAACAAAGAATTTCAACATACAAATCTTCGGGCAGGCTTTTCAACCAAACAGATGATCCAATATAGGGAGAATAAGAGTCACAACATACTTTAATTTTTTTTCTGTCCCATAACTGATGTCACATAAAATGACTCCCTCGACTTTGAATTGGGCCTGAATCGCATTTCTAACTTGTCTTGGATGTCAATGGTCAAGAACATTACAAGGAAATCACCTTAAACCCCAAGTTTTTGATGACAAAGAAAATTAATACTAACAAATAATGGAATGTTGAATAACTAGCCAATGTTAGCAGGCCATATCTAGAAGAGACAAGTTATTCAAAAAACTAGGATAGATCTAGTTGGCAGCACCAATTAAGTCCAAGACTCGAAATTGATATTGAACTCGTTGTTTTTTATGAATAAATGATTTGATCATCAAGAATACTGTCAACAAGCTTCATCATTGTACATATTTTTTATTGGTTAGCGGCAGGCCAAATTGCAATCATTGTGGAAAATAATCTCAGTTGTATTTCGTAACCCATTTTATTTGAATATAGAATATTTGTGTTTTTTTTTTTTTTAAATGGTGTCTTCCAATATCTGGTATTGATTTTCATTTTATTTTGTACCTTTTTTCCTGTGTCGTTAAACATGGACGACAAGATTTTCTTTTTGTTGCCCAGTACTTCAATTTAAACAAAGGATACTCTGTTCATTGCTTACATCTTACATGGAAGAATAATTTTTCATAGGCCATACTTATGTGGCCCTGACCCTATACGTAAAGAGAGGAATTGGAGGACCTGTCCTGCTTTCATTCTTCGGGTCCCATAAATAGAATGAATTAATGACTTAAAACAAGGTGACTCAAGTGTTGACGCCATGTTCCTGTTCAATATCTTTCATATATTTCATCCTCTTCTATCTGATAATATCTGTGCATATATACTAAAATGAGTACTATTGGAATAAATATAAAAACTTCCTCTTACCCAAAACTTAGCCAACTATATGGCCATTGGGTCCTGGATTTGTAGTATTCAACAACTATGTCCCCTTCTCCGTCATATACATCTTGCAGCCAAAGAACTTCCGTGATCTGCAATTTATGCTTTAACTAGTGATAACTCACCTTCTGGCCACTGGGTCTCGGGTTTGCGATATCCAACAACTATGTCCCCTATTCCTTCATATACATCTTGTAGTCAAAGAACTTTTGTGATCTACAATTTATGATTTAACTTGTGATAACTCACCAGGGGTTCAAAATGTTTGGCATTAATAAATGAACAATAGATTTTCTTCTGTGAGATACTTATCCCTTTTCCCCTTTTCTTCTTACCGTCTATTATCATTTTCTGGTTATATACTTAGTCTCCTTTCCATGATTGCGGGTTCTAGGGTTGTTGTGTTGACATAACATCATATCCCTCTATATCCTCACATGATGAATCCGATTGATCGTTGTTCCTTTCAATACTTAGCCGATTTTATGGCCGCGGTTTCTGACTTGGCGCTTTCAAACTCTGATGCTTCTTGTTGCGTTATATACATCTTGTAGTAAAAATTTTTGTGGTTTCAACGAAATTTGCGAACTGAACAACATCCTGCAAATTGGAAGATGATTTGCATTTGAAACAAAAATAATCCATTAATATATATTAGTATGAATACTATTGAAATAAATATAAAAATTTTCTCTTGTCCAATACTTAGCCAATTATCTGCCCACCAGGTCCCAGGTTTGTTGTATCCAACACCTATGTCCCATGTTCCTTCATATACATCTTGCAGCCAAAGAATTTCCATCATCTGCAGTTTATGCTTTTACTAGTGAGAACCCATAAGGGGTTTGAAAACATTGACATTAATAAATGAAAAATGGATTTTCTACTGTCAGATACTTAGACCTTTTCCCCTTTTCTTCTTCCCATCCATTATTTTTTTCTGGTTATATACTTAGTCGTCTTTCTAAGATCATAGGTTGCAAGGTTGGAAAGGGTTGAAATATATTCATATCCATTTATATCCTCACATGACGAATCCGACCGACCATTATTCCTTTCCATACTTAGTCAATTTTATGGTCGCGGTTGTCAGGTTGGTGCATACAAACTCACATTTTATTCTTCTCGTCCGTTATCACTTTCTGGATATATACTTAGTCATCTTTCTATGATATCCAGTTCCAGGTTTGGTGGGCTGACATATCTTCATCTCCATCTATATCCTCACATGACGAATCGAATCTGACGAACCGCTGTTTCTTTCTGTACTTAGCCAATTTTATGGCCGCGATTGCCAGGTTGGCACTTATGAACTCGATTGTTTAATGTTCCTTGATATACATATTGCACTCAAAATATCTGTGATCCACATTTCCATCGCGGGTTCCTCGTATACATTAACTTCACTCGAACTATATTTTGTTTCCTTCCATCCCCACCAACTTTGCGTCTTTCCTAATATACATTAACTATGCTCTTACTAGTGACAATTGGACACACTGGTACGAAAGAATTGGCACCCGCTCCTCTGCCATAAAAAAATTGACTACCAGACTCCGACATCGTCCCCTCTTTCATGTTACACATTATGCATTCAAATTTTCCAAGCTATACAATTTGTCCATCATGGCCTCGTGTCTTCTGGGGAAACATTGTCACCCTATTTTGGATCCTCGCGTTGGCGGGTTCACGAAAACTCCAAATCCTTGTCATAGTTTCCATTTCTGCCCATCCTCGTACTCCTTTCCATATATGCAACACCAAAGGCTTAATACTAAAACGGGATCATACAACAACCGTAAAAATCGTCATTAATAAGCAAAAGTCTCGACAACCAACCATCCCTATAGAACTTGTCCAAAAATATGCAAAGAAGATCTTTCCAAGTAATGGCAAAGCTATTACAAATTTTAATATACAGAGAAGATCTTTCCAAGTAATGGCAAAGCTATTACAAATTTTAATATATTAACGAAAACAAGTCTCGTCCAGCGTTTCCGTGTTCCATACTTGGCACACTTTTTCGATTATGGGTTCCCAAATTGACGGCCTCAAAATTGTGTTTCGAATCTTCCACGAGCTACAAATAGTGCCCGAAGTTCCGCAATATACAATTTGTCTACAGGAATGTATAAAAACTCTTAATTTTTCTCTTTTTTCCCCCTCTATTATCCCTTTGTGGTTCTATATTTAGTCGCAGCTATATGATCACGACCCCATGGATTCACAAATTGGAAACTCTTTATCTATATCTTCACACCATGAGCCCGAACGAGCGCGGTCCCTTTCAATACTTAGCCAATTATCTAATAACTGGGTCTCGGGTTTGGGGTATTCAACACCTATGTCCCCTGTTTCGTCATATCCAACACCTTTTTCCCTTGTCCTCTTCTCGTGTATTATCGCTTTCTAGTTATATACTTAGTCGCCTTTCTATAATAGTGGGTTCCATCATTGGTGGGATTACATATCTTCATCTCCATCTATATCCTCACATGATGAATCTGACCGACCGTTGTTCCTTTCCATACATAGCCAATCTTATGTCTATGGCTGTCGGGTTGGTGCTTTCGAACTCTACTGCTTCTTGTTCTGTGATATACAACTTTCACTCAACATTTCTATGAACTACAATTCCACAGCGGACTCCTTAGTCCTTTTTACCTTTTCTTCTTCTCGTGTATTATCATTTTCTGGTTATTTACTTAGTGGCCTTTCTATGATCACGTCTTCCAGTGTTGGTGAGTTGACATATCTTCATCTCCGTCTATATCCTCACATGACGAATCCGACCGATCGTTGCTCCTTTCCATACTTAGCCAATTTTATGGTCACGATTGTCGGGTTGGTTCTTTTGAACTGTGTTGCTTCTTGTTCTGTGATATACATCGTGCATTCAAACCTTCCATGATATAGAATTCCTCCATGGACTCCTTGACCTCGCAAGCTTCACTCTACCATGGCTCACAAATGTTTCAAAGTACATGTCCTTGTCTTCCATCCCCACTAACTTCCTGTCCTTCCTAATATACATTGGTTATGCTCTTACTAGCGACAACTGGACACAATGGTATGAAATAGTTGGTATCAGCCCCTCCACAATATACAAATTGACTACCGCCTTCTGATATCGTCCCCTCTTCTGTGTTATAGATTATGAATTTAAATGTTTCGAGCAATACAATTTGAACATCGGGGCCTGACGTCTTCTGGAGAGACCTTGTCAACCTGTTTTGGATCCTCGTGCTGACGGGTTCACGAAATTTCCAATTCTTGGTCATTGTTTCGGGTTGGCACTTTCGAACTCTGCTGGCTCTTGTTCTGTCATATACATCTTGTACTCAAAATTATCGTGATCTACAATTCCACCGCGCACTCATCCCTTTTTCCATTTTCTTCTTCCCGTGTATTATCGCTTTCTGTTTATATACCTAGTCTCCTTTCTATGATCGTGAGTTCTAGCATTGGAGGGCTGACATATCTTCATCTCCATCTAAATCCTCACATGAAGAATTCGACTGACCATTGTTCCTTTCCATACTTAGCCAATTTTATCGTCGTGATTGTTGCATTGGCGCTTTCGAACTCTGTTGCTTCTTGTTCCGTGATATACATCTTGCACTTAAATTTTCCATCATCTACAATTCCACCACGGACTCCTCTAACTCATAAGCTTCACTCTACCATAGTTCACAAATGTTTCAAAGTATCTATCATTTCCTTCCATCCCCACTAACTTCCCGTCCTTCCTAATATACATTAGTTATGCTCTTACTAGTAATAACTGAACACAATGTTACAAAACAGTTGGCATCCAGCCCTCTGCAATATACAAATTAACTACCAAGTTCTGACATTGTCCCCTCTTCCATGTTACAGATTATACATTCAAATGTTCCGAGCAATACAATTTGACTGTCAGGGCCTCACTTCTTTTGGGGAGACCTTGTCACCCTATTTTGGATCCTCATGTTGACGCATTCACGAAATCTCCAATTCTTAGTCATTGTTTCGGGTTGGTTCTTTCGAACTCTTCTGCTTCTTGTTCCGTGATATACATCTTGTACTCAAAATTTCCATGATCTACAATTCCACTGCCGACTCCTTACCACTTTTTCCCTTTTATTCTTCCCGTGTATTATCACTTTTTGGTTATATACTTAGTCACCTTTCTATGATCGCGAGTTCCAGCATTGGTGGGCTGACATATCTTTATCTCCATATATATCATCACATGACGAATCCAACCGACCGCTGTTGCTTTCCATACATAGCCAATTTTATGGTTTGAACTTTGTTGCTTCTTGTTCCATGATATACATATTGCACTGAAAACATTTGTGATCTACAATTCCACCATGAACTCCTTGAACACGCAAGATTCACTCTAACACGGTTCACAAATTTTTTGAAGTATCTGTCGCTGCATTCCATCCCCACTAACTTCTTGTCCTTCTTAATATACATTAGTTATGCTCTTACTATTGACAACTACACACTAGTACGAAATAATTGGCATCCAACCCTCCACAATATACAAATTGACTACTGGGTTCCAACATCGTCCCCTCTTCTGTGTTATAGATTATGCATTAAGATGTTCTGAGCGATACAATTTGACCGGCGGGGCCTCACGTCTTTTGGGGAGACCTTATCAGCCTATTTTGGATCCTCGAGTTAACGGGTTCGCGAAATATCCAATTCTTAGTCACTATTTTGGGTTGGCGCATTCGAGCTCTCCTACTTCTTGTTCTATGATATACATCTTGCACTCAAAAATTTTGTGATTTACAATTCCACTGCGGACTCCTTAGTTTTTTTTCCCTTTTCTTCTTCCCATGTATTGTCTCTTTCTGGTTATATACTTAGTCATGTTTCTATGATCGCGCATTCTAGCATTGGTAGGTTGATATTTCTTCCTCTCCATCTATATGCTCACATGACTAATCCGACTGACCATTTTTCCTTTCCATACTTATCCAATTTTATGGCCACAGTTGTCGGGTTGGCACTTTCGAACTCTGTTGCTTCTTGTTCCGTGATATACATCGTGCACTCAAAACTTCTATGATCTACAATTCCATTGTGGACTCGTCAAACTCACAAGCTTCATTATACCATGTTTCACAAATGTTTCAAAGTATCTGTCACTTCCTTCCATCCCCACTAACTTCTTGTCCTTCCTAATATACATTAGTTATGCTCTTACTAGTGATATACAAATTGCCCTATGGACTGTCCTATCATACCCTCTTTGGTGTTACGCGTATAAAAAAGTTCTGAGACATACAATTTGACCCTCACTCCCTCAGCTCAAACAGTTGTACCTTGTAACCCCATTTTGAAGCTGCTTTTTCCCTTCCCGTGACCTCCGTACTTCTTTCTTAGTATGCAATTAGAAACCTTTCATGCTAATAGTTGACCATGTAGAAACCGTTAACATTGTCATTAATGAGTGAAACTCTCGAGGAGATATCCCATTATTACACATTAAACCAAGATCTGCAGAGAGTTATATTGTCCCTTCCGATTGTTCATCTCAAACACGGGTCATCACATTGACTTGTTCAATAAATCTACAATGCTTAATTGCTCATTTCCGTATCCTCCATGTTTGCATTTCTATGTATGCAATTACTAGTGTTTAATGTTAACAACGCATCATGCAACAACCGCCGAAATTGTCATTAATGAGCGAAAGTCTCTAGGATATATCCCATTCACATGCATTGGACCAAGATTTGTGCAGCGTTATATTATCCCTTCCAACTTTTCATTTCATTCATCATCTAGAGAAAAAAAACATTCTTGTAAACTTATGGCAGTAGGTCGACAACAATTTTGTGGAGATACAGTAAATATCTTCGGGCATCAAGACCAGAACTTCCACTGGTCCAGGGCATACTTTTACTATTCATCCCATTCTTCCCATAACGAAGTGATTTGGACCACTCGAATCGCTCATGCAGGATGCGTCCCTAAGTTTTTTTACTGTAAGGAGGTGGTCGCTTGGTGCACCGAAAAATATATTCCAGGCCAAAGAACTATTCCACTATGCGACCATTCTCCTGTTTCTTTGTCACCTTAGGTCTTCTATAAGATATTAAAATTGTCGGAGCCAACATTGACCTTCAAAGGACAAGACTGCAAGCAATTCTTAGAAAAACATGATAACGGGTTGGACATCTTAGCCAAGTTCCTCGAAGACCCGACAATAGTTCCTGAAGATATTACAAAGTTGCAGGTAAGTTTCTTTAGAAATCCATTCGGGGAAATTTCTTGGTTGTTTACAAGAATAACGGGACACGCATCCACGGAAAGAATTCCCCATATAATTATTTATATTTTGTACTTCACAGTCAAGGAACAATTCATTTTCGATTGGGGGAAGCTAATTTCCATTGAGATATGTTCCCAGTTGTCATGATTCAAAGAATAAAATAAATTTTATATGTCATCCTACTTGATTTTCTTAATAGTGCATTGTTGTTCATTTCTAGAACTGTCTCTTTCCAAGAAAATAAATTGTGATTTCAACCCAGTAACATTCTAGTACCAAGCCCTGTGGAGGCACAAGGCCTCCCATTGTTTTTATGAAGTTTTTAATGAATTTGTCTCAGTTTTCAAATATTTATTGTTAGGGAAGGATGCTTTGCGGATGTCTGGCCAGGAAACCAAGTTTTTGAACAGGAAGAGCACACTTGAACAAAAGGAAAATCACAATGTACTAATGGTCTTTGGCTCCAAGGAAAATCCTGCTTTCCTTTCATGCCACATCACGGATAAGATGTTTTTTATAGAAATAGCAAGGAAATACAACCATTGGTTGCATTTTTTCCATGACAAGAAAAAAAAATAGTTCATTCCTCTTCCCTAGAAAGTTAGGGACTTCGTATGCAGAAACGCCAACAATATTGACAAATTTTCCAGTTATTTCAAGAAATTGAACCTAACATATGCTGAAAGGCTAAACGGGTTCGACCCTAATGGGATTTTTCAAGAAAATTTACTGGCAATTGGCTTTAGGAGCTCTTTTATCCATAGACACCTAGCTGAAGACAAGAATTGTGATGTAGAGACATTGCAAAGCGTGACTGAATTGTACACACAACAGGGAAAAGTATCCAGTGAGAAGAGTGCCCAATCCCCCGCCAACACTCCCAAGAGCACGACATCATGGAGTATAGCTTCAATGACCCATCCTAGTAAGAAAGAAACCCAGAAATCTTCAAACGAAGCAGGAGATAAGAACCCTCGCATAAAAATTGATAGTTCTCACAAAATTCCACTGACGAAGAAGAGAAAAAACAATGCAGGGTAGGCGGACGAACCCAAAATTGAAAGTTCATAGTTACAACTTGAAATTGAAACTGAGCACATGCACAAAGTTGTTATGTCCGCAATGGAAATAGCTGAGACTAACATCTGACATTTTTTACGAAGATGAATCCTTCGTATTCCAGAGCATTTTTTTTTATAGCCAATCTAAAAATATGGTCATTGAAAAGAGAGATGTAACAAATAGGAAAGACAAATATCGCACAAAGATTAACTTTAGGAAAATGCAGTCGTCCCAAATCTCCCTATTTCACCGTGTAACCGGTGATGCTCTTGATGATTCCATTGGAGGAATTGAAGAGGAAAATGCTAGTCTAAAAGACCGCCTCAAGGAATTTGAGGAGTCATTGCCACCCCAAAATTTGCCAGTCCTTTAGCAAAAAACATTCCTACTACCACTACAGCCAAGATGAAAGTATCCTCTACCCTCCTTGCATCATCTAGAGCCCTTGTAAAGAATAACATCAAAAAAAGAATGCAGCTAGTTACTGAAGCCTGTGAAACATCACAAAATATAGTTTCCTTTCGAAAGAGGGAAAATGATTTGCTCGCACATTTGCAGGAAAATTTAAAAAATGATCAACATTTGTGTGAACAGGTGCTGACCCCTTTTGCGAACAATGCCATCAACACCTCGAAACTAAAAAGAAGACAAGAGAATATCCCCTCCCCAAAGATGACCAAAAAAGTAAAAGCATGTTGGCAAAAGAAAGTTAAGAGCCTGGAGCTCATTGTCGAATCATGTAAGCAAGCCATATTAGAAAAGGAAGAATTATTCACAAACTTGATCCAAATAGACTTAGCCGGAAGTACCAACGAGGTTCAAGACCCAAACTTAATTCTCAAATCCTTGTCAATGACCAAAGAAGCCTTCTATGAACAACTTAATATTTTAAAGGGGTTATCTTTCGAAAAGTTTTACGGCATAGTTGAACATCATGTAGATGACCTCGAGCGCTAGGTATTGGACTATGCAGCACATGATGAAGAATTTGAACAGAGTCTGTATATTATTTCAATGGATCTAAGGAAATTAGAAAATGACCTTTACGACATAAAAATATGGGATGAAATCAACATGGCCCCCATGAGAAACTACATTGAAGAATGGTTCCAACGGAGAATGGACAACCTCATCCAGGAAGGGCAACAATCGGTTGACATGATTCCACTGACCATTGACGACAACAACAAAAATGCATTGGCTTCATAGTAAGTCTATATTGTCATCTTGTTTTATTTATCAATCTAGTTATTATGCCTCTTTAAATAGAAAACTGTAACCAAACACTCATAACTTCCAATTTCTTCTTTTCAGGTCTTCCTCTCTACCATCGCGCACTTCTTCTTTCAACATTCCTAATTCTTGTACTTATTTCTTTTTATGGTCCACGGAAGCCCCAATCCCATTCTATATGACAAACGCATTTAAATTTTCAGAAATATGTAACAGACATTATTAATTTTTGATAAATTTTAAAGAAAACTAATTCGAGAATGCCTTTGTTGGACCGTTTGTTGCGTTATATTATTTTCTGATAAATTTCAGACGTTATTACTATTCTATTGTATGCTAAATTTTCCAGGAACCTTTGTTGATGTAACAGACATTATTAATTTCAATTTTTGTGTACAGACATTATTAATTTTGATAAATTTCAAAGAAAACTAATTTGGGAATGCCTTTGTTGGAACCTTTCTTTCGTTATATTAATTTTTGATAAATTTCATACGTTATTCCTATTCTATTGCATGCTAAAATTTTGGTGTCCAAGAAACTTTGTTGATGTAACAGCTTACTATTCTATTGTATGCTGAAATTTTGGTGTCCAACAACCTTTGTCGATGTAACAAACTTTGTTGGAACCTTTGTTGCGTTATATTAATTTTTGATAAATTTTAGATGTTATTACTATTCTATTGTATGCAAAATTTTTGGTGTCCAGGAACCTTTGTTGATGTAACAAACATTATTAGTTTTTGATAAATTTCAATTTTTTGGTGTCCAGGAACCTTTGTTTCAAAGAAAACTAATTCGGGGTGTTATTACTTTTCTATTGTATGCTAAACTTTTTGTGTCCAGGAACCTTTGTTGCGTTATTACTATTCTATTCTATGATAAAAAAATTGTGTCCAGGAGCATTTTTTGCAAGACATTATTAATTTTCCGGACCTTGATTCGAGAATGCTAAATTCTGCATGGATACCACATGTACTTCAACTTTCTTCCCACATATATTCCAACCTGATAGAGACTACGCTACCATGCAACCCTTGTTACCATAAAAAATTATTGAATATTAATACATTTTCTATTTTAGTTTTCTATCCTTCTGGATTCTATTTTTTTTCTAATACATACGAATGGCTACATCCATATTTGATGTTACACTATAATCTATTGAAATGATTGTTTATCTATATTCATTTATTTCACTATGAATATATTGTATCTAACTATATTAGATACAATAAGTTTACTTTCTAAGTTCATGTTGTTATAAATATTTGATGCTACACTATTATAATCTATTGAAATTATTGTTTATCTATATTCATTATGTCACTATCAATATATTGTATCTAACTATATTACTACAATAAGTTTACTTTCTAAGTTCATGTTGTTATAAAAGTACAATTTGCTGCAATAAATTTGTTCTATAATATTATGATTATTAGGATTTGCCTATTGGCCTTTGAAATAAAACAACAACATTATAACCTCATTTAATAATAGATTTTCATATCAAGATTTTGGATAAGATTTATCCGTATATATAATAGTTTTATACATACATAGGTGGAAGTTGTAAGAACTCATGGTTTATTTTAATACTTTGACTTATTTAGGAGGAGATTTTGAGACTTGAAAGATGTTAGTGGCCAAAATCATTGCCAGTGATTGATTTTCCATATTTGTGCCTTCATGAAATTCATATGATTTTAATTGATTTAGGTGTGAAACAATTTTACATTGAAAACTCATAAGAACTAGAAGTTTCATTCTCATGATCATTTAAGTCCCCAAATATGGGTTTCACCAGTATCATAACATTAATCCCCAAATATGGGTTTCACCAATATCATAACATTAATATATATTGATAGGATATGGATTGGGTTTCACCAGTATCATAACATTAATCCCCAAATATGGGTTTCACCAATATCATAACATTAATATATATTGATAGGATATGGATTTGTAACAATTTTAGGAAACTACCAAAAAGCATATTAAAAGTTCCATTTCAAATCCCTATAATGTTTATTTTTTTAAGCCACAAAATCAATAATGTCTTTAGTTAATGGATGAGTGAATATTGGGGAGTCTTTGCATTTTATACCTTATGTGAAAAAACATCATTTATCAACATTATCGTTGATATATAAAATTTAGGTTCAACAATTCCAACTTGCTAGATAATTGACCCCCATAATAAATGAAAGAGCATAGGAGATTCATTTGTGGAAGAATCAAAGAGTGGGGGTTTGAATATCAATAATAGAAAATAATAATGCATTGTTTTTCAATATCAAAATAAAAAATAGTCCAAATGATACTTCAAAATGATTTTTTTTATTTTGAAAGTAAAAAGGAATATGGATTTCAAATAGATAAGAGAAAAAGTGAGTACAAGGTTTAAATAATGTATTTTGTGTAAAATATGATGGAAACTTATTGTAATGGTTATTTAATTTTTTATCTACTATTTCAACAATTTTGGCTTCCCAAGGTTGCGAGTTAAATATTGTACTATAGAATATTCTAGTTTAGATCCATCCTAAACTTATATTTAGCAAGCTCTTAAAGGGATTAAATCCATTGAGGTGAAAACAATTACTCAAATTTTTGGACTCTAAAAAAAAGTATGGACCTTGCAAGATTTGATCCCTCATTGTTTGATAAATATGGGGTTAAGATGGGTATAGTTTGATTTATAATTTGAATTGGTAAAACTTCACATACTCTCTTTCTTTCTAACTATTATATTTGGCTAATGTATGCTGATATGAGCATTGCATTAATTACACTAGACAAGTTGGAGAGAATACTTGTCATCTTGAATGAAGGAGACTTGGAAGAAAATAAACATCACTCATTCTTGGAGATAAGACTACGGGTTCTAGGTTTGATTCATTAAATTGATAAGTTTCCAACTTGCACATACCAAGTTTGATAATTGCTACATTACAAGTAAATACTATAGTTGTGTCAACAATCTTTGAAAGGTTCTATTACTGCTAGGTACAATAAATACTTGGTATCATGTGAGTACTATTGATATAAATGCTTATTGTACTTGCTTGCAAGATGAACTAACATCTCCTCTAGGAGATAATTCTTGTTTTTCTTCCAGGCAAGTCACCTTGGTAAAGCTATGATGATTACCATGAAATTGTCCTTCATTCTTATGTTCTTATGAAAATGTTATTATATTGGAAATACTTTTTCTCTTGTTGTTCTTGTCTCGAGCAGGTTATCTTACAAATTCCATGGAAGTTACCATGGAAATGTATGTGTTCCAGGAAGGTTACCATGAATGCAGGTCACCATTGGAAGCTCTGAGAGGGAGCTACAATGATAATTGTAGAAGGAAACATATTAGATAGCCTCTAGTTTGAGACATGGAGCAAACTAACAATCAGGAAGAGTCTGTTTCCAAGCAATGACAACAAAGCCAAAGGCGTTTTGGACATCGTGCACTCAAACATGTGTGAATGAATGACACCCACTTCACTTAGCATGTATGTACATTATGTTTCATTTATTGATGATTTCTCACATAAAAATTGGATCTATTTCTTGAAAACAAAAGGCGAAGTATTCAACAAGTTCAAGGAATTCAAAGCCCTTGTAGAAACTCTTTCTAAAAAGAAGAGAAAGACTTCGAGGTCAAATAATGGAGGATAGTTCACATCAGATGAATTCAAAGCATTCTATGGATAATTTGGTATTAAGAGGGATCTCACTACTCCCTACATTCCTCGGTAGAATGGTATAGAAGAAAGAAAGAACCGAACGATGACAATTGCAGGCAATGGAATTGTACTAGAAGAGCATGTTCCAGAGAATCTTGACATGAAAAAACCACAAAGACCTATAGAAATGATTACAAAGAAAAGAACACCAGCTTGGGATCATGAGATTATTTAGGATGTCGAGAAGTATGGTGCTTCAAATGGATCTTTCAAAGAAAGAAAGAAACCTCGACCATATTCCAGTTACATGGCATTGTTATGTGATATCATTGATGTTGATCATACCTATTATGAAGAGGCTATAGAGAAGAAAGTATGGAATGATGCCATGATTGAGGAATATCAGTCCATCATTAAGAATGATGTTTGGGATGTGGTTCTGAGACCAAAAGATAAATCCGTTGTGAGTTCCAAATGGATCTACAAGATGAAGCATTCAGCTGATGGTAGTATCGAGAAATATAAGGCAATATTTTTGGCCCGTTGTTTCTCCCAAAAAGAAGGAATATATTATGAGGAGAAATTTTCGTCTGTGGCAAGATACACTTTGATTATAAATATACTTACGATACCTACAGTAATGAAATGGAATATACATCAGATGGACGTGAAGACAAATTTTCTGAATGGTGTAGTCGAAGAGGAAGTGTATGTGGAGCATCCACAAGGATTTGAGACACATCATAGGAACAAAAATGTGTGCATATTGAAGAAATCCTTGTATGGATTGAAACAAGCACCCAGAGCATGGTACGGTATAATTGACACCTTTTTTATGAGCTTGGGTTTTACCAACAATAAAGCAGAATCAAACCTTTACTACAAGGTTGAGGATAGTGGACCAGTGATATTATTGTTATATGTGGATGACCTATTTCTAATAGGGCACGAGAATCTCATCACTAAGTGCAAGAGAAATATTGATAATTGCATCAGAGTTCGAGATGAAAGATCTGGGTATGATACATTATTTCTTGGGTCTAGAGGCGTGGCAGAAACCAAATGATATTTTCCTTAGCCAAGGAAAATATATGATAAATATCCTAAAGATATTTGAAATGATGAATTGTAAATTCATGCCCACACCGATGGTGATGAACATGAAGTTATTAAGTGATATTTCTTCAAAGATAGTGGATGTCACCATGTATAGGTAGATGATTGGTTCGTTGATGTATTTGAAGAACAATAGGCCATATATATGCTTTGCAGTGAACACTTTGATTCNGAAGAAAGATGTGTTCACTTTATTGTGGAAAATCATGTGTTAAGGCACCAAAAGGGTACAATAGAATTTGGACTCTGATATGTTTCAGATCGTAAGATAAGACTGCAAGGATATGTTGATTCAGATTAGGCTGGTAGTGTCATGGATCTGAATAGTACATCAAGATGTTTCTTTAGTTTGGGGTCACCTATAATTTCTTGACTCAACAGGAAGCAAAATAGTGTGGCACTCAGTACAGTCGAGGAAGAATACATAGCAGCATGTTCATCTAGTTGTGAATATGTGTCACTTTGAAAGTTACTTCCAAGGCTATTTGATCTCGAGTTGGAGGTGACTTGTATTTTTCTGTGAAAACTAGAGTTTTATAAATTTTTATGAGAAACCTGTGTTTCATGACAAGTCTAAGAACATCAAGATCAAGTACCAGTATATCTGATATCTGGTGCAAAAGGGAGTTTTGAAGCTATAATATATTGGCACAGACGAGAAGATAGCATATGTGTTGACCAACCCTATGTCAAGGTAAAGTTTGATTACTTCAGGGACAAGCTTGGCATGGTCTAGAAGGACATCCCTCATAAGAGGGAGTGATGAGTCACATATGTGATTCTTGGGACAATATCTTACATAGTGTGGCAACAACGTGTAGTCATTCACGAGAATGTTATTGACTGTGGCACCAATCAGTGTGACCTTGCAAAGGGTCAGCATTGTGCCAAACCTTCGGGGCTGGCAGTTTCTCATGTTTTCAAGCTGGAGGGCCAACCATGAGTGTGGTTGGAGGTGTTTCCTATCCTTGGGCTATATGGGTAGTGTGTGCACACTATATCGCCTAATCCTTATGGTTATATTCATGGTAACTATGGACTAGATTCCTGGTGTGCCAACCAGAAGGGATAGCTTCAGGGCTATTTGTCCAGATTATGTGTGAGTTAGACAAATGTGATAGTTTCCCAGACTCTGTAAGGATTAGGTAGTAGCGCAGTTCGGTGTGTGAACTGGCTCAAATTGAATAGTTTCCCAGACTTCACAAGGATTGGGTAGTATCACAGTTACGTTTTTGAACTGGATCAAACTAATAAATTTCCTAGACTCCATGTGGATTTGGTAGTAGCACAGTTCTGTGTGAACTGGCTAGTTTCCTAGCTTTGAGTGAGATATATGAAGTATTGTAATGAAATAAGGTTTGAAAGGACACCGAGACCCATAAGGTCTGAGAGAACGATGAGGTTGTTCCCACTAGAGAGATGCTACATGTGCTAATGAGGCCCTAGATGCATGACTATGACATGACCATCATATAGTCTATATGTGACTATGATAGATCATGTTTGGCTATGATGGTGATACTTGTGACATGATATGTTTAATCATGAGATAGATTGTGTGGCTATGGTGATGCTACCTGTAGACTGGTCTACAAGACCATGTGATTGGTGGTAGTCTTGTACATTCCATATGTAATGGATGGATGTGATTGAGACTACTAGATGAAGAACACCATGGATAATACCTCCCTAGATAAGAGGGAATATTGATGTTATAGAACTTATAGTGATGTATAGATTCATGGAAAGTAAACAAATAAATGGTCCATAGTACATATGCATACAGAAACAATATTGAAAATCATGCCAGAAGAATACCTTCCTTGCTAAGAGGGAGTGTTGAAGTATTATGTAGTTGTGAAAGATATTCTTATTGTATTTGATCAAGTCAAAACCATAAAAGAATAATGCTATGTATAATTGTAATGTCAGCTCAGGAAAATAATTATTATTATATTTTGTACTTGCAATATGAGAAGTCGGCCCTACCAGAAAAAGTCAAAGTAAAATATATTTTCCAGAAAAGATAGGTCAGCCTTGTGGGAAATGTTCACTAGAAGAATACGTATAAATAAGGTGATGCCTTACTCATTTGGGTATCACAAATCACTCATCTATAGTGTAAGTTTGGTGGAGAGATGCAGTTTCAACTGCAGCTACAAGAGGAAGGATAAGGCACATCTCTTGGTCTTGGTTGGTCTCCTTCTCATGCGCTACCTTTCTAGGGTAATGTGCTAAGGTTTGGATTGTTCCTTGGTGTATATCTTAGTGTATGTCTTGGTATAATACTCGGTTTATCTTCTGGTGACAAGAAACAATTCTAATAGCAAGGTTATGCTTTGAGTAGAAGGGTCATCTGGGATATTTCTCTTTGAGAGAGAATTGTAATGACACTGTACTTGGTTGATGAATCTATAATGAATAACTACTACTGGGTTTTCCTCCCCAAGAGGGTTTCCCAAGATATATATCTGTGTGTTGTGCTTGGGGGAAACACATGTAGGTTCCTATGGTTGGGTGAAGATGATGTAGCATCATATATGGAAAAATGAGCACATAAAAGTAGTTAAATTGCTATGGTAAATCTAACCCTAATTGGTTTTAGGAAAAAATCAACACAGTCCATACAACTGAAAAATCCTTAGTAACCTAGAAGAAATAAGAAATAGAACAAGAAAATGAATTCCAACATCGAGAAAGGGAATTCCTCTACCCAAAACACCCAGGAGGGAGGCACTAAGGAAATGAGGAAGATTTAGTTTCCTTGCATGATTTGTGGGGAGGACCACTCTACTCAGCAATGCCCTAGGAAGGATGAGGTCCATAGATTCTTGGCACAACAACGGGCCCCCCAACAACCTATTGTCCTAACCCATCCTTTCCCCCCTCAACCTCATAAAATGGTTGCCACAAACTATTCCCCTCCGCAAGGGGGAATGGAAGATACCCCTCACCTAGAGGGGTATTCCTTGAATGCTTATGTCTTAATCTATGACCAAAATTTCAATTTACAAATGAGATCCAAGAACTATGACATTCTCGAGCCTTCCCATGCTTCCTCAGAAGAAACATCTCCTTCCAAGCCTGGTGGCCCTCTTCAAATAGAGAATCCATCCTTTGACACATTGCTTCTCCCCCCTAAGTATGTTCTTCGATGTACCACACATAATACTAACACACGGGCTTCCCACATCTATAGTATTGTGGAATACTTGGCCCAGGCACCTTATGCCATGTCAGCGCTTGAAGTTCTCCAAAGCTACTCAATATGGGGGAAATCCTTGCTATCTTCCATAGGTGGGGTTGATCCCTTGGAGTTGATATTGATTAACTTTGGTTCATCCCAAGTTACTCATAGGATATCCCATCAAGTTTCCTTTTATATTATAGTGCAATCATTAGGAAAAAAAATCTACCAGAAAGTGGTGGATGAAGGAGCCTCGACTTGCATCATGTTTATTTCTTGTTGGAAGGCCCTAGGATCCCCTAAGCTTGAAAAATTTGCAACACTATGAAAATCATTTGATGGCCACATGTTCCATCCTCATGGAATAATCACCGCCTTATCCATCGAGTTAGGTGGAAAGACTATCTCTGTGGCGGTAGAGGTCATCAATGCACCCCTTGAGTACAACTTGTTACTCGGGCGTACTTGGTTCTATGAGATGAATGCAGTTGTCTCATTTGTATTTAGGGTCCTATTATTCCCTCACCAAGGGAAAATCGTTACCATAAATAATCTTGCGTTATGTACCCCAGACCTTGGATCCAATGCGGGGTCAAATTTACCCTTTGTCGATGATACCACATAGTTTTTTTTTAACGTCGGTGTGGGGATGTTCAAATATCCTTCATTGATGGGAATATTTCCCCATCCCCCACCATCTCCCACTACCAATGTATCTCCTATCAACATGATTTTGACATTTTCTAGTGGATCCCTCAGGTCTGTCGACCCTTGATGGGTACCTCGTTCCACTATTGTTGAATCATCTAGAGCATCCATGCCGCTCACCATGGTTTAGATTGTCGATCCGAAAATCCCATCAGTATCCGATGATACTGGTTAGAAACTCCATCCTCATATGGAGTGTGATCAACCTACTCTTCCCATGCGGGTTTTTGACTCTCCAAGTTCACATGACATCTTAGACTTTAAGTTTCCTTCAAAAGAGGCCATCTTGGAGCCATTGCTTCCATTGATAATATCAGGGAAGGTGAGAATCATCAAGAATCCATCCTCCTTAGTTTGGAACAGACAAGAGTTGACATGATGAGTCTTGATCTAGGACTAGGGGCATTTTCTAGGGAATCCAATATCCCTCCTAGTCTTGGCTCAACCTTGTATTTCTTTTTCGAAACTTACCATCGAGTTCTCTACCCTCCCTTACTTCGAATATTTTTGTTTTGTACCTCCTTTATGTCTAGATGGATCCCATCAAGGATATTTCCTAGCTCATGAAACCACTCCAAATGAGTATCTTCAGCTGCAGAGATTCACTCCTATGTGACATGGCCCCAACATGGTGTACCATATGATGCCAACATTGGCTAATGAGTTCATTGATTATGAAAAGGATCCTTGGCCTGAGCCTCGCAATGAGATCTACTTTTCCTAAAGAATCAAGATGCATAGTGCCTTCTACATATGTGTGTGGTGTGATTTTTTTTTTTATGTATCATATCCTAAAAATCCAAAAATATTTTCTTTTTTGAGATTTCACTGTGTTTTGACCTTAGAATCTAGTTTACATGTGTTGACAGGATTCTAGGGATTGTTTTTACAAAGATGGTGACATCCACTACACTTGAGGTATATATTTTAAACTGACATATAGGGATAGGTTTTTCCTTGCATTTCCCGCCTTGCATTATCAACCATCCATATTGTCAGCATTATTCCTTAGGTTCAAACTCGATTGGTTGCGACATTAGCCACTCCTTTTGCACATCGTAACTGGTCGGTAGTGCCTACCCTTCACGGGAACCCTAGTTAGCACCCGAATTTCCATTCGATTCCCATGAAGTGAATTCTTGTAGGCCCTGAAGCCCTCCCTTATCCCTTCCATGACTTTAAATTGAGCTTCATTCTCCTCTCTTTGTCTATATTCTATCCATATTACATGGCGGTTCCCGAACATTTTTCTTATTGCTTAATGGTTGCCTATGCCTTTGTTTCTTGTGTCATGTTTCCCGTTATTGCACTGTTTTTTTCCCATATCCCTCTTACTTCTATGTGGTAGCCTCTGTTAGGATATTTAGACACTTAGGAGTTAGTTAAGATCTACTTGGTCTAATGTTTCATTAGGTAAAAGTCTGTTTTTAGTGTCGTGTTTTTTTTAACCGCCTAATTTTTCGAGATCTTTCCATCCAGATCATGAATTTCAGTTTTTGAATCCATATTATATACATATTTAATATGGATTGTTCCAATAATTTTTTTCTTACCAACACTAGCTACTTCCAATGGAAATATCATATGGAGGATTTATTAAGAAGTAAAGACTTGTACCGGATTACCTTGGGAAAGGAAAAAGAACCCACTAATGCTGATAATAAAGTAAAATGGGATAATAGGAGCGACGAAACATGTGGACTAATCAGAATGTCCATCTCTCCTGATTTAAGGTTCCACCTTAAAGAAATCGATGACCTTGATGAAGCTTGGGAAAAGATTGAATCTGTGTTTGGTAAACTCAATATTATTCAAGCACAACAGTTAGAAAATCAAGTATTGACTTTAAGTCCAAGTGATTTTTCTTACATTGGAGACTATCTATCTAAGTTTAAAACACTCAGAATTTAATGTGAAGAATATGAGATAAATATGGAGGAAGAGCATTTCATCTATCTTATTATTTCTAAGCTAGGTAGTGCATATTTTGTGTTTGTATCTACCTTTTATTCCATGAGAGAGGCTCTAGGGAAAGCTGATCAAAAACCCAATATTGATTCCTTTTGTGATTCTTTGATTAGAGAGGAAGATAAGCGTGTACAACTTGGAGTGATCAGCACTGCAGGTACCTCCAATAAAGCCTTAGTCGCCCAACAGAAAGATAAACCCAATAATCCCAAGAAGCAACATCCTCGCTACAAAAACAAGCAACATAAGGTTCCCAAACCCACTCAGATAAATTCAACTCCTAATGGCGACAAAGAAGAAAAATAAAAAAATAGGAAGACTGACATACATTGCAACTTTTGCGATAAAGATGGTCATGATGAGTCCAAATTTTTCAAGAAGATGACAACTTTAGAAGCAGAAATGAAGAAGCACAACATCAATATTGATTCTACATCTTCTTCTTATTCTCATGGACATTCACATGTTGCTTCTGGTTTCTCCTTCAATACAACATCTACTTCTTCTGATGAGTGTCTTATTTATTTTGGAGCATCTTACCATATGGCTAAGGATAAAGACATATTTTCTGCTCTAGATGAATGTAACACCAATAAAATATTTATTGGTGATGATAGATCTCTTAGTTTCGTGGGATCTGGAACAGTTCAAGTAGACAATGTTCATTTCAATGATGTATTTTGTGTTCCAAGTCTTTCTTGCAACCTTCTATCAGTATATCAAATCACTCATTCAGGTGAAGGTAAAATCGTAGAGTTTTCACCTCGCCAAGTTGTAATCAAGGATCTAAAAGATCCTAAGCATGTTATTGAAACTGTAATTATTGATGATATTACCAGGTTGTACAAGTTTGACAACTTTGGGTCATCATCTTTTTCATCAGTTTTTGTTGCTTATAGAGATGACTTGAGAAAACTTTGGCATGAGAAGTTTGGTCATCTAAACTATCGCTCATTGCAACAACTATGTAATCAACAGATGGTGATTGTACTTCCTCATGTTTCATGCAGAGATGATGTTTTTTTCAATTGTGTTCTCAGAAAACACCATCGGGACAGTTTTAACAAATGTGCCTCTTGGCACACCTCGGGCCCTTTACATCTTGTTCACAATGACTTGTGCGGTCCACTTTCTAATCCTTATTTTTCTTGGTGAAAGTATTTCTTAACTTTCATTGACGACTTTTCCAGACGTACTTGGGTTTACTTCTTAAAAATTAAGAGAAAAGTTTTTGACAAGTTTTTGGCCTACAAGGCCCTTGTAGAAAATCAATATGGACATCAAATTCAAAGTTTAAGAACAGATAATGGAGGCGAATATATGAAAAATAATTTTACAAGTTACTGCACTACACAGGGCATCCAAATGCAACACATTGTTCCATATACACCACAAAAAAATGATGTTGCTAAGCGAAAGAACCACACATTAAAAGAAATGGCTAATTGTATGATTCAATTGAAGGGATTAAATCTAAAGTATTAGGAAAAACCCATCAACTTTGCAAATTACATAGTAAATCACACTCCCACAAAAGCTCTGAAAAGTATAACATCGGAAGAAGTTTGGACTAAAATTAAACCAGATGTAAGTCACTTCCATGTATTTGGCAGTATAGCATGGGCTCACATTCTTGATGAGAAAAGGAAAGCATTGCAGCCTAAAAGTGAGAAGTGTATATTTGTTGGTTATTCTGAAGTGTCAAAGGTTATAGACTTCTTCAATCACATTGTAATGAAATTATTATTAGAAGAGATGTTAAATTTGATGAAAATTTCTTGTCCTGCGATCCTAATTTGGCGATTGTGCCTTCTTCGTCCTGCGATCCATCTTCGACGTGTGTGCCTTCTTCATCCTGCGATCCATCTTCGACGTTTGTTCCTTCTTCTATTCCTATTCTTGTTTCTTCCTCAGATGATGACAATGAGGATGAAAATCCACCTTTTCCTCTTCACCTTCCTTTAGATGAGTCCTTTGAACCTGAACAAACACCAGCTCTACCGCTTCCTAGATGGGTTTGTTCGACACGAAAAGCAGCTAATGATATTGTTGATGATCCTTCAGATCAACATCATACATGTTCATAGTTCCAGTGAGACTCTTCTCTTTTGGCTCAATTTTTAGAGACTCGTGATCTAGAGACATTTGCAGAATCTTTGGGTCATCTAGATTGGGATACAACAATGAATGAAGAATATCATTCTTTAATGGAAAACAATACTTGGGATATTGTACCTCTTCCAAAGGGAAGAAAACTTGTCATACGTAAATGGGTCTACAAAACTAAGTATGCATCAGATGGAAGTGTTGAAATACACAAGGCTCGGTTAGTTTCCAAAGGATTTTCCCAAGTTGAAGGAATTGACTATAATGAAACCTTTGCCCCTATACCCAAAATGAATTCCATCCGCCTTGTTCTTTCCCTTGCTACCTCACATAAATGGGAGGTCCATCAGATGGATGTTAAATCCTCCTTCTTGCACGAATATTTACAAGAAGAAACGTACATGGAACAACCTCCTGGCTATGTCCAAAATGACTCTAGCCTTGTTTGTCGCCTTAAGAAATCTCTTTATTGTATTAAGCAAGCTCCCCGATCTTGGTATGCCAAAATTGAAAACTTTCTTATTGACACCGGATTCTCTAGATGCCATTCTGATCCTAATGTCTATACTAAGAAAGTAGGAAGCCATATCATAATCCTTGTCCTTTATGTTGATGACCTTATCATTATTGGTTGTGACTCAAAACTTTTAAACCATGTGAAAACCAACCTTAAGAATAAATTTGAAATGACATACTTAGGCTTTTTGCACTATTTCCTTGGCCTCCAAATTTTTCAAACCAATGAAGGAATTTTTATTTCCGAGTCTAAGTATGATTGTGACCTTGTTCATAAATTTCACAGGGATGATTGTAAACGAGCCCCTTCTCCCTTCCAGTATGGAGTCAAGCTTACTGCCACATGTACTTCTCCTGAAGTTGATGCCACCCTGTAACATTATTTATTTGGTAGCCTCTTATACTTGACTCATACTCATCCTGATATTTCCTTTGTTGCTGGTCTTGTTGCCCGATATATTCAAACACCCCATGAAGGCCATTGGAAAGCATATAAAAGGAAAATTTGCTATGTCTATGGTACAGTTTAGTTCGGGATACATTACAGTTCAGGGGGGACTCCTTTATTGGTTGGTTTCATTGATTCAAGTTGGTGACCCTTATGATCGGAAGTCTATTGCAGGTTGTGTTTTCATTCTTGGTTCAAGACTTGTCACTTGGGCCTGTAAGAAACAACAATTTATTACACTTTCTTTAGTATAAGAGGAGTACCTAGAAGTGGTAAATGAAATTCAGGAAGCCTTGTGGCTTCGACAGAGCCTTTCAAAGTTTGGATTCCAGCAGCAACATCTGACCAGCCTTTGGTGCGATAATCATAGTGCCATCAAGCTTGCCAAAGACCCAATTCAACATCAGCACAAAAAACACATCGAGCTACACATGCACTTCTTCAGAAAGCTCATTCATGATCAAGTTATTGAAGTGCTTCCCTACAGAAGATCAAGTTGCAGACATTTTCACAAAGTCTCTTATAGAAGCAATGTTTTCCAAACTTCGATTTATGTTGGGAGTTCAAGAAGTTTTCATTAAATAGGCTCTAATGCCTCCTTCCTTCTCCTATTGTGTCACTATTGTAAATCCTTCAATCCTATCCCAAGTTGTTCTTAAGGGGGGATATTAGGATATTTAGACACTTAGGAGTTAGTTAAGATCTACTTGGTCTAATGTGTCGTTAGGTAAAAGTGTGTTTCTTAGTCTGTTTCTTTAGTATGCATTAGTATGCATTTGTAGTTAGGAAATCTGACGGTCACGATATGCTCCTGACATAGAGTGATCTGATGGTTCATACTCTCTTCGATATTAATGGCCATTGATCTGTGGCTTAACACCCGATTGGTCCATGATTTATATTTAAAGAGCATGGAGGGTCATTTTCTGATGATCGATCGTGAGAAACTCTCTTGTAAAATCCCTCTGTAATTTTTCTTTTCATTAATAAACTGCTCCAAGTGGCTGTGTTGGATGGGTCTATGGATGTTTCCCCATAGGGTTTTTACCACGTCAAAACATCAGTGTGTTTATCTTTAATATGGTTGTGTGAGTGGTTACTGAAGGTGTTCATCCTTTGTTGGAATACCTATGTTGTCGAACAACCTCAACCATCTGCCTCTTGCATTATTTGGCCTATGTTTTGCACCCACCTACCTAGGGAGAGAACAGTTGATAAGAGTGGATCTCACTTGCCAATACCATTTTCATTCCGCATTTCTTAGGTTGGTTCCATGAAATTGGAACAAAGGAGCATGCTATTAAGCCATTCATTCTCTCCCGCCGAGTAGACTTTATCTCTTTTTATGACTTGTAAAAGGACATGAAAAATGTACTGAGCTTACTTGCGTCACTCTTTTGTGGTCATTAAACCATGAAGGAGACCAAACAAACTTGTGTCATTCTTCGGTGCTCATTTAACCATGAAGGAGAACAAAAATACAAAAAAATCAAAAAAAGAGTGGGGGGGATTTCACCATTGATCTATTCTCAAAATTGCAACATTATTTGAGTCTCCCTTGAACATGGCACATGTTTGATTCCTCATCATACAGTTGGGTTTTAGCTTTCCTAGAATCCATCCTAGTAATATGAGTAAGAGATACTCCTCCGACTGGTTACTCTTCCAATCATCATGGAGAGTGCTTGAATGCCTCCTGTGTTGTTGCACTATATTCGTCCAAATATTGTGCCTTTCTTCCAAGTCACCATTGTGTTGTGCTATATGTTCAAGGGAAGTTTAATCCTGAATTGGTCATCTATTGTTTTGTTGGCTTTTCGATTCGTCCATCCCTATGTCAGTTGTACTTAGTGATACTCTTTCTTCACATCATCTCTCGTTGTATGTTTCATGTCGATCGATGGGGGATACATTAAGGCCCTCCTTCGACAAATATCTTCCTATTGAATTCAACATATTATCTGGGAAAGGGATCTAGAAACCAGCTAGTATCTTGGAGCTTGCATTCATCAGTGGAAAGCCTCCTCGTGATCGACAATGGGTTTACATCATTGACTCCTGATTGATTGATTCTACGAGTGTTCGACATCAAAACCTCTAGTCACACTCGCTAGATTTTACTACCTGTACCTTGAGGTCCATATTCATCATTGATGGGTCCCCTCACGTCTATTAACAATACACATCAAATACCGATAATCAGATGGTTTCTACCATGCTTGACATCAACTCATTTATTCACATGTTGTAGATTCATACCATTGGAGTTTGGGATGAATACTTTGGGTATGGTACCACATAATTCCTTTACAACATCCCCTCCCAAGTTGTGATGGAGTATATCACTTGTATATGAAGACTTCAGGGGCACTCTCCTTAGTGCTCGTTGTCTTCGTGACATTTGTATGTTGTTTCATAGATCCACATTGTATCTATTAGTGGCTATGATTATGTTCCTAACATAGATCCACATTGTATTTGTTGGTGGTTATGATTGAGTTCATGATGTATATCCACATTATATTGTCTCATGGATACGATCTTATTGATGACATGGATCCACTAAGTATTCTTTCGTGGCCATGCTCTAGCATTTCACTTCATTGACCTATAGTGTATTATTTGGCGACCATGCTCATTCAGATTTTGAGTATTTCTACCTAAGGGATTGGTCTATATATGCTCTCATCCTTGGTGTTTGATTGCAAGACTTCTTTGTTTTCCAAACCTCCTTTTCTCTCTTTGTGTGATGCCTCACATGGAAATTATTGTAATTTATTTTGGCCATCTACTCCTTTCCTAATCTCACACATTAGGGGTATCTTCTATATCCTTAATTTCCACCCTATAGGCTAGAGAGAAATCCAAGAAAGGATAAAGTCTAGAATACATATTTTGCCTAAGGTTTGAACCCTTTTAGATCCCTTTTTGGCATCCTTGTGGGATACCTAGAAGACAACAAGTGAAGCCCTCGATGGTCACTAGTGGCTCAACAAGTGAGGCAGTGTCAAACTTATAGAATTGGGGAGTTATGAGGTGATAGGTGAGGGATGAGTTGGATGTTCATGGAAAAGGCCTAGGAACTCACATCATTCGAGTCTATAGTGGCCTCTAGAAGATCTAGAATCCTCCTCTAAGAGTTACATAACAAAAGCAACACTTCAGCAAGGGGAGGAAGAATGGAATAGTATTGTTATGTTGTCCAACTTCAGAGGTATCCATCATCACAGCCAAAATTCAGTGAAGCCTAGCCTGACCAAGGAGTTACAAGGAGAGGAAAGGAGCAAGGAGGTTAAAGGAGCTTGCATCAACATTTGAGGTAATGTCTTGATGTAATTTCTCTTGTATTATTAATATACTATTGGTTTCCCCTTATGATTGTTTGTATTTTATGCATAAATGTTTAGATCTAATTTATTTTTCTATAGATCATTTTAGATTCAAGCTAGTTCTAGGATTCTAACACTAGGAGGAGAAGTAGAATGGTATTGTTTTGTCTTTGGTGTGAAGGAAGTAGGTTGGAGAAGTTGGAGCTGGAACTTCAGGACTACAACAACTAGGATACACTAAGGACAACCTTGAGGAAAAGTTATGCCATTCTTCCATTTCCTTGTGTAATGATCTTATTGCTTGTTTCTAGGAGAACCATAAAAATTCTAGCTCCCCTTTCTATGTAGGATTCCTAGGCTAATTCTAGGGATATTTTGTTGTGTATTCAACAATATCCCTATGAGAAATCTCCCCATAACAGTTTTCCCCTCGAAGAGGATTCTCATTCATTCTTTATCTTTCATTCTTAAGATGTGGAGCTACTTCTTCCTTCTATTTTTACCCTATTTGGGGAATTTGGTGCATAACAACAACAATTATCCTTAACGATTCCCCACCATATATCATTATTATTATTTAACAAATTGATTAAAAATTGTATTGATGATTAAAAGACCATGGTTTTACCTATAAGATGGATTACAAAACATAACTCATGACAAAATTTTTATATCTAAGTTCTTTTTTCCTCAACAATTCCTTTGATGTCTGGATCTTGGTTGGGATTGCTTTGAGTGGTGTTGTTTTGTTTCCTCTCATCGACCTTGAGTTCAGGCCTTCTTCCAATTGGGTTGGAGCCTGGTTATCTAGTTGAACCTTGGATGTACATTATTTTCTTTCTTCTATCCTCGACTAAGATGTCTTCTTTATGTGGTGATTCTACTTTGCTTCCATAGCACGCCTAGAGAAGGATGTGTCTAGATCGGGGCTTGCTAGGATTATTTTTTCTATCTTCATGTTACCTAAATCAACAATATTAGAAATTACTTCTTTTGTTGGGATTTCCTACTTCTCAAGAGTATCTTGGACTACTCCTAGAGGCAATGAGGAGCTGGGTCTCCCCATTTGATTTTCTTCATTTCCTCTTGACATGTTTGTAACCATTTGAAGGGACCTACACGTTATCTTAATTCTCCATAGACCATATTTGGGGTTTGTCCAAGTTTGCAAGGTTCTTAGGAAAAACTTCCATATTAAATGTCCAGGTTCCCTACATATGCAACAATGAAAAGGTTCTACTTTCGCAAATATCCTAGTCCCATTGGGATCCTTTCTATTCCAATACTATCTTTTTCAAGAGCCCATTACTCAGATCTAACTCAACACAAATCCTTGTGTTGGAGAAGAGCCCCTCCACCTACTTTCTTTAATCATAGTTAGTGAACTATCCTAGTGAGTTCCCAATTTAAGCCAGGATTTTCTCTTCTAAAAAATACATAGGTAGAGTTTGCATTAGCACCTATAATGGGGTCAAAGAGATTGATGTTGATCTTGGGTTGAAATATGGGTTCTACGGAGCCATGAAATAGCCCACATGCCCCCAAAATAATGGGCCCCTTTTAAATTCTTCTTCTTCTCTTCTTTGCTCAAGATCAGGGCAATGAAGAATCATCTATCACAAATCAAAATCTCCACCGCATTTGGGTCTTGACCAGTGGATAAGCGCATGCATTTAGCAAAAAACTGTTGACTAAAGCCAAGCTTGAATCCGAGTCAATTGGAAACAGATCATTGGCAGATCTAGGCCCTTCTCAACCACAAATTGTCCTTTACTAGAGGTCAATCCATTTACTAACAATAGGGGCACGAGTGAAAGCATATTTGCATAACAAGTGGCCATGGGATTCCATTCCTCCTAAGCTAAGGGTGAATAGGTGTTTTTTCAGCTCACCAACAACATCTATGCTTTGCATCATCTCTTTTCACTTTTTAGTTTAGTTGTAAAGATGACAAGAACATCACTCCTCACTTTTTATTTTGGTTTTAAAAATAAAATAAAAAGTTGGGTTTAATTCATTTATATATCTATGATTCGTCAAATTATTTAATATAATCTCTTGAGATGAAATCACACTACCTTGCCTCAAAACACCCTATTACAATCTCAAAAATTAGTCACCCTCACACAAAGTGAATGAAAAGTGTGAATGAAAAACTTGTCATCCCTCGCTAATGCTGCAGCCAACCCATCATCCATACCATATGTCATTATTAACGTCTCTTTGTATACAACAATTGACCCCACCATATATCATCATTATTGTCTTATATCGATTTAAAACATTAATGAAAGTCAACGGTGGAATTAAAGAGTTCGCCCTCGTCCTTAATTCTTTCTTTATTTTAATATTGTTATTATTAGGAGTCTGGAGTTGCTATCTGATTTTCGATATTCTTTGTTAATATTTCTTCTAGAATGACTGGCCCAATATTCCACTGCTGCGTATATTCGCTATTTGCAGTTACGACAGGATTCCAGATCCCACCGTAGATAGGATTTTACCCTTTAATCACGGAGACGAATTTATTTCAAAAAATTCTACCTTCTAAACAGTTTTGGTAACAGATTTTCAATATTCTTTATTGTATTTGTTTGGTTATTGGTATCAGAGGATTCGATGGGCTGATTTTGGCTGAGTGTTTGTTAGTTGAAGACGTCGGTTCGATTCTTGCTAAGTGCATTAATCCACCGTTTAATAGCAATTATAACAAAGGCTGAGAAGAATTATGAAAATGATGACAGGAGATAATTACATACTTTTATACAAGTATCTTCATGGAAATGGAAAAATCTACAAGCAGGCAAACTTGAAAAAGAAGATGGAAGTGAGCATAACCAAAACTCAAACCAAGGAAAATGGAGTTTTTATCGTCTTTGTAAGTGTGAAAACATGGCCGTTTTGCAACATACAGTGAGAAAAATTTAGTCGCGGAGTGCGCCCCAGCTGTTGGCCGTAGTGTGTCACTGTAAGTGTTGACTGCAGCGTGTGATGTAATGCAGGTTTTATTTAAATTTCACTCATGATATTATGCCTATTCTGTAATCATTTTTTCTGATTATATATATATATGTTAGGGTTTCGAATGTAACATATATCAAAAGTCCCACCATGAAAAACGCAAAACATCATCGAGTAGCGTGAATGACAATACATGCGGGGACCATTGTCTGCATCAAAATGAAGTGGATCGTACACCTCATTGGATTGGATTGTAGGTGTGTAATTTGTATGGAGTGGGTTTTAGATTTGTTACAATGATTTTATTGCTAAATCTATGAAGGTATATATATTTTATTCTCTTTTGGATTTGAATGGAGGAAATATATGTTTTTTTACTATTAAACTATATATACAATAGATTCATTCATATATCTATATATATAATATATATTTACAATTTGACATATTATGGTTAAATAGAAAGGTTATTATCCTCTCTCCCTACCCATGTTATTTTTTCAACATTCATTACGAGAAAGGTCATTATCCTTCACTCTCCTTACCCTTTTTTTTTTCCAATCTAAATTTTTTCATTATATTGATATATAATTTTGTTCAAAAATGACATACATAGCTTGACAAAGACAATTCTGGGAAGAACACAAGAAAACAAAAAAAGGACTTTCTTTTGCCCCGAAGTACCAAGAAGATACCAAGAAAAAGGTAGTCTGCTCACATGTTGCAATGGAGACCTTCAACTCTAGAGAGAGAGTAATAAACTAGTCACAACCTCTTACTATACCAAAAGCAACAAAAAATTATGGCTAAGCCAATATAAGTTAATGGACAAAGTAGGACCTTCTTTTCCATCTACCCAAGTGTAATATGTGATTTTCCCTTCGTGTTGTTGAATAACCTGTTTTGATAGAAGGTCTGCCTCCCTATTGAAATCTCTGTAAATATGAGTGAAGTTGATTTCTCTGAATTTTTTGACAAGGTCTATGACTCCATCCTTCCAACAATATAAAGCACAGACCTGCGAAATTCCTTTATCATTTAACCAGTCGATTGAATCTCCCAATACTATGTCTCTAATATCCAACCGAGTTGCCAAAGTCAAAGTTGCCCAAACTCTTAGTAATTTTTCCCTTGCATTTGTATCCTCTCCAAAATTAAAGGTCCATTTATAAATAGAATGATCAGTGTTTCTAATCACCGCCCCTAACCCACTTTGTTGGCCACTAGACTGTGTTTCTCCATCAAACCATCCCACTCTAGTCCCTCGTTATGTTGGTATACAAGATCAGGCTGTAGGTACCTGTTCATAAACTGAGATTCTTTTTAATGCTCCAAGAGACTTTGCGACTACAGAACTGATAGAAGGAGACCCCTGCTCAAATAGGACTTTATTTCTTTCCAACCAAATATTCCAACAAATTATTACAGGTAGAGTAGTGAAAAAAGTCTTTTTCTCTAACCACTTTTCGTAACAATCTGTTAGTGTGTTTCCTTCCCAATGTTTTTTTAACTTCATGTCACTATTGGAACTGGTTTGACTGTGTAGAGACTCTATGTAATGATTAGGATATCATGCTAATTACGAATATGTTGAAACCACATGCTTCTCTATCACTATTCTAACCAAGTTGACTGGGTTATGACTTGTTATCCTAGTTCGAGTTATGTTTCACACTTGCTTTGTAAATATGCATTGGATCAATAGATGATTTAGAGTCTCCAATTCCTTTTTGCAAAGGTGACAACAACTAGGCCCTTCCCAACCCTTTAATTGTAAATTATCCCATGTTAAAAAAAAATTTGTCGCTGCTAGCTAGATGAATAGTTTTATCTTTAAGGCTAATCCCCATTTCCAAAAAGAATGCCTCCACCCTCTAAATAACTGCATCCAGATTGTAGAAACTAAGGCATCATAGAATTTTTTGACAAAGAAAAGTCTCGACTTATCCCCCCCAATCCACTTTCACTGATTTGTTATGTCCTATAGTAAGACCCATGAGCCGATTAGAGCTCTACGAAATAATTCCCATTCCTCTGTCACTTCTCCCATAAGTCCTAATTCATCACTCTCTTTCCACTGAGAGGAGATAAAGCCCGTCTAATTTATTCCCCTAGCCTGATAGAGTAGAGTAATGTTTTTCTTTTTTAAGATAAATAAGATATTTTGAGACAGATATAAATATTTCCCCAAACCCAAAATATTATCTCTACCAATTTGAACAGAATTCCCCGATCTCGTACTCCAACTTAGCTAATTCATAAGGAGATGAACATATTTTAAGAGATTTTTCCAAGTGTGTGAGGCAAAAGTTAGCTAAAAAGTCGTCGATTTGAGCCAAGTTGTTATCGAATAGGAGGGAAGATACTTATCTTTAATTACTCTATGTCAGATGTCATCATTCATTAACACTCGCCATAAAGTGTTTTCTGCAAGTGCTTTGTTGAAAATATGAATTTTTTGAATTCCCCACCCGCCAAGGTACTTCGGTTTCGCTAAAACCTCCCATCTACATAGATGGAAATGGTGTTTTTCACTGCATCCCTTCCAAAGGAAACTGAACATTTTTTTCCTGATCTTGTTGAGGACTCAGACATGGATAACCACCATTGACATCCAACAAACTGGTTGGATTTATAACAAAGATTTTAATAATATAAAACAACCACCCAGGTACAACCATCTCTTGCACCAATGTCCAATTTGTTTTTCAATTTTAGCAAGTAACCATCTCCATTCTTCCACCTTGTACATTCCTATCTTCAGATAATAACCGAGATATCTAAATCCTACTGATAGGTTTGCAAAATTATAAGGGAACACTTCCTTGAAGTTCTCTAACTCCTCCCCACTTAAACCAACATACATAAAATTGGACTTTGTCAAGTTCACCTGTAAGCCCGATGCTTTACAAAATGTTTTTAGAATGATATCAATCTCCTGCCATTCCTGTAGGGAATCTCTAGTCATGATTAAAACACCATTCATGAAAAGAACATGAAAGATCCCTACTACTCTGGATACTTTCACTCCCATCATCTTTCCTTCTCGCTTTCCTTTCTTAAGAAGCAGAGTAAGACTGTCCATTACCAATATAAATAACAAAGGGGATAATGGACACCCTTGTCTCAAACCTCATCCATTTTGAAAAATGAAGTAGTCTTCCCATTTAGAAGAACAACAAAGGTCAAAGTACTGACCCAACTCATACTCTAATTTGTAATCTGAATGCCAAACCCTGTTTGGGTTAAAATCAGTCTTAAATAGTCCCAGTTTATACAATCATAAGCTTTCTTCAGATCAATTTTTAGAATTAACGCCTTCAATTTTTTCAACTTTATTCTATGCAGACATTCATGGGTTGTTCCTATGGCATCTTGGATCTATATTCCTTTTAGAAACCCCAGTTTCTCTTCAGAAAAAGATCGAGAGATAATAGGTTTGATCTTATTTTCAATAATCTTTGAAATTAGCTTATAGCACAGGTTACATAATGAAATTTCTCTAAAGTCATCAAAGGATGTAGGCTTATTTACTTTTGGTATAAGGGATAGGAAAGTCGAATTTAGGCCTCTAAACACTACTCCTATGTTCCTGGACTCCTCGACCATCTCCAAAAAATCATCCCCTACTAGGTCAAAAACATAAATAAATAACTCAACAGTCCAACCATCAGGTCCCAGACTTTTATCTTTTGCAAATTGTTTGAGCACCTCCTTTAATTCGTCCTTTTTGCATGGTATTTCCATAAGTATGGTGTCCTCCTCATTTACCAGTCGGGGGAAAAGGATAGCTGAGAATACTTGGTCATTTATAGTAGAGAGTCACTGTGCCTCAAAAAAACTTTTGAAATATCTAGTAGCCTCGGTTTTTAGTGCATCTTGACCCGTCTGTGACATCCCATTTTCATCTATAATATCCCAAATATGTTTACGATTCCTTCTATAATTAGCGAATTGATGAAAGTATTTTGTGTTCTAATCGCCACTTTTCATCCAAATCGCTCTACTCCGTTGTTTCCAAAGTTCCTCTTATGCCAGCAAGAATTTATTTCTATCTTCCTCCAGTAATTTTAAGTGTCTTTCCTATGCCAAATTTTGCAAACCCCATGAGATCATCTGTAGAGCAGCTTTAATGTCTTCCTCCAACTTCTCAAAGATGATCATTTTCTGACACATGTTATGTTTTACCCACTGTTTGGTTTGATTTTTTAATTCTTTTAATTTCCACACTAAACGTCTCTGAAGCCCCTCCTCTTGAAGAAATTTTTGGTTCTACCATACTTCATGAACAATTTTGGCAAAATCTTCTTCTTTTAACCACTAAGAGTTGAATTTGAGTGGATATGACTTAAAGAGAGGATTAATATCGAGTTGCAATAACACTAGTGCGTGATCCAATATATATGGGTAGGCCACCCAAGACTTGTAAAAACCCACACTGTCTAATATGTCTTCGAACATAATATCTCGGTCTAATCTCTTTGATATTAATTCATCTCCCAATCTCCCATTGCGCCAGGTTGGGACAACCTTGTCCAAATGGATATCTACTAGTCTGTGTTTTTGTAGTAAGTCTTTGAAAAATACAACCAAGGGATCAACTTATGCAGAGTCTCCCCAGAACTCACCCACATTAACTATAAAGTTGAAATCACCTTCTATTATCATATTTTTATGTGATATTGATTCTCTTTCTGCCACTTTGTTCCAAAAACCTCTTATGTCTGAAAACGGTCCATAAACATTTAAAAGCAAAAGCTCTATTTTTCTTTCAATACAAATACATGTCATAAAAATACCACCACAGGATAAGTAAGGAACAATATCTAACTTATTTGGATCCCATGTCACCAAAATACCTCCTAACTTTCCAACCAAACTGTTTGCACATGATAACCATGCTGGTCGAAGAGTATTCATAAATGATCTTGCATTTTTTTCATGAACCATAGTTTCTTGCAAAAATATGATATTCGGGTAAGTCTTATCTAACAATCTACACACAGAGGCAAGTTTAAGGGTGTCCCTCAGCCCTCTAATATTTAATGAGAGAAGAATAATGTTTTTTCCCTGGCCAGGGATTTCATGCCTCTAAGCACCGCAAGTTCAGTGGAATTAATAGTAAGCATAGAAGGTAAAGATGTATCATCTTCTTCTTCTTTTGCGAGAACTCCTGGTTTTTACTAGAGAGATTTCAATACCCAATCCCCTCGACTAGGTGTATTCCTTTCCTGAACTCTCTCCACAAAACTTGGTCGAGCTAGCTTCTCCAACAAACCATGTTCTTTCAATTACAAATCTCCCTTGATAGATTGTTAAAGGGGTGGGAGACCGAGTTTCTCGGTAGTTTGGTACCAGTGAATCCAACACAACATTAAGGGAAGAATCTCCTATCTCAGGTTCCCTATATCCTGGAAGGTTGTTTAACTCCCCCAAAGGTTCTCTGGTAAGATGACTTTTCCCCCCAAAAATCCTCCAACTCATTGGAGGTAATAGGTAGTTTGGAGCCCCTATCCCCCTCGAAAACACTGCTCAATCCTCCTTCACCCCTATAGGCCACTTCCCCCGAAAAAATTGACTAATTAAACCCCCTATGCCTAGCAGAGTGGGTTTCACTCCACCTGATAAAATGTCTACCCTGATCAATAAGGAAAAACTATGAGAATCCTTAGAATTTTTTTTTTCTAAATGCTTGATGAATCTAGAGTGTCGCGCTCCCATGTCGTCAACATAGAAAAAAGAGAGGGGAATTTTTTTTTTAACTTACCCGAAAAGGTGTCTGTCGGCTCCACTGGACTGGTTTCCTCATGTGTAGAGTGATGTGCTCCAATATCGAATGAATTGACCTATAAAGAGTGTTCATGGGTCACTTTCCGCAACATGGAGTTGTTAGACTCCTCTTCCTCCACAAATCCTTTGCATTCCCTCCGCAAATGGCCCATCCTACAATAGAAACTACACTAAAAAGGAATGCCTAAGTAGTCCAGGCGTTGACTCACCGTCCGACCCCTCCATTCAATCTCTAGAGTTTCTAGTAAGCCCAAATGGATATCTATGTCCATTAAAAGTTTCCCAACTCTTTTCGAAGAGGATTTGAGAGTTTTTTCATCCACCATGATAAATTTCCCTATCTCGTAAGCAATAACATCCAAAACCCTTGCATTCCAGAGTTGTAGTGGTAGCCCGGGTAACAAGACCCATGTCACTCATTGTTATATTGTTTCAATATTCATGATGAGGGTGAACTCGATGCACATGTAATATTTGCTCCTAATGACACCTTAACACCCAATGTGTGGATCCCCAAGTGCATCATGTTGTAATTTTGTGAAAATTTTGTTTTTCTATTTTGTAATTCACTCTATTTTTATGTAATCCTAAGTGCCTATTTTATAATGTTCACATTAGATCCATATATTATGTCATTAAATCAATATGTGTAATGCCAAATTTATTACCTTTGGCATGTTATTTTTTGTAGTCATCGACGGTTCATTACGTAATGTCGGTGTTATTACTTTTATGTGATATTTTGATAGTTTTAGAATGCTTTTTCACGCTTACTTATATAAAATGTGTTTTAGTATTAAAAAATTATTAAAATCTAAGTATAAATAATTATTTTTGAAGATGTGTTCATTTATCTTTTAGTTGTATCTATATTTTTTGTTGGCTATTGTATTTGAAATTACCTCTATTTCCATGGGCCACATTAGGGTGATTATTGGTCTAATTATTTAAATGAAATCAACTTCCAAGGTGTGACAGGTGAAAGTAAAGGTGTGACAGGTGAAAGTAAAATGGAGAGTAGAAATTATCTTCCATACACCAAAAACGTTAAGATTATATTATTCAATCAACACATGTACATTAAATACATTAAGTTTGGCCTTATATAGATTGACTATCTTAGCTACACAATCCATTTTGTTGAGAAAATATCTCAACAACACTCCTAAATAACAAAGAAAATCACTCACTTAGAGAATAATATCTACATTACAATAACCAAATTCAATAATCAATCATAACCATATGATGTGATGAATAATTATGCATTAATTAAATAGACAAGTAGGATTTATTCCAACACCCTCTCTTAACGAGTATTTGTCATGATCTCTAGCAGATAAGGTCTTCATCAACACTTCTGAGCATCTTGAAATATTGCAAGCTATAAACTCAATCAGGTTTCCATGTATTCCTCTGAAAGGTGTAGTCTCCTCATTGTGATCCAATTTTAAAAACATCATTGGACACCATTATCACTTGTAGTGTCTCATAACCCTTGTAAAGGTAGATGTTGAAGTTGGTTGTGTTATCACATAAATTTGTCAGGAGTCGTATGTGTTTGTTGTGAATACCCAAGTCTGCACCCCTGCTCCGTCTCCCTCTTTTCCACACACCATTCCTAGGATTTTTCCCCTCTGGTTGATAAAGTCAATTTCCCTTTCTGATCAATGATCGAGTTTTCCTTAGTCTCTTGCTTAACTAATTCTCGGCTTAGGGGTTTTCTATTTTCTTTAAAGGATGAATGAACACATATCGTGATCTTTGGTCCAAATTATCGATCATCTTATTTTCTATTGATTGAGCTCAAATCAGGTCATCCAAGTCCTTTGTTTGTACAGTGAACAACCACGAGCACAAGTGTTGCATTCAGAACAGTCCATTTCGACATTGAAACACAAGCAAACAAACAGGCTTGATTTTAAACAATGAAGATCCCATGAATAGTTCAAATCAATGGCTCTCGGTCATTCAAGATTTCAAAGTAGTGCAAGGATTAACTACTAGACAGAGGATCCGAAGTCCCAAAGTAAATCTGAGCCATTGAAGGTCAAGGACACGTGGAGGCAGATCACTTACTTCAGAAGATTTACTTCAGAGGATTGTAAGAGCTATGCATTGAAAGGGCCTGAACCCAATGTTGGCCCTTGGTTATGGAAGAAAGTGAATATCAAGGAAGAAAAGGTCAAACATGAACTGCGTGGGAGACACAGTGATTGTCCCTAGGTTGAAGTAAGCAAAAGAGCATAAAAGATGGAGTGAAGTACGGAAAAAATGGTTGTTGAATGAGGAGATCAGGGATGACATATCGGAAAGAGAAAATAATAATAGACAACTCATCAAGCAGAGAAGGCCACCATTGGATGCTTTGGATCACCACACGAGAAGGGAGGAAAGACAGGCTGGTGAAGCCCTGAAAACGTGGTTCAAGTTGACCTAGGGTTTTGGGTAATTAGGGTTTTGACACCTAGGTTTCGACCTAAGGCTGTCAATGAGGGACTATAATGTATAAATAGATGTCGAGAAGACCTAGGTTGGGTCGGTACCAGTGTTGGGTATTGATATTGATTGTTATTGGTTGAAATATTATTGTGATGTGAGAGAAAGGAGTGCTGAGAGTGAGAGCCTTTTGGTATTGTAAGATCTTCAGTTGGGTGCGAAGATCAAGTCCTGCAGCTGGGTGCACAAGAAGGTGGGAGATAGAGAGAAGAAGAGAGAAGACATTCTAACTAAGAGCGTAGATTAGAACTATAAGCTTTACCTTAATATATCATAAGAACAATTCTATGGACATAGCCCTAGAGAGAGGGTGAACCACATATATTTTTTGTTGTATGTGTGAGTGATGCCTAGATCTTTGTCATTGTTATACTGTTATTTGCATTATTGTGTTAGATCAGATGTATAGCTGCACAGAGTAGATCTAGCTGACAAGAGATATATGAATGTTGCATTATTGTTGTATTAGTTCCACTTGATATTCCCCTGGTTCTAGACATCTTTGTCCTTAAACCCCCCTCTTAGCTGCTTCAGGTGAGACTGCATCTACTTCGCAGGTGTTACCGAGAGGGCCAATGGCTAGGGCTTGTTGGTGCACTCTTAGAGTGAACCCTGGGTCTGCCCCTATGCCAACAAATGGTTCCATTGTTGAGACGAGAATCTGTTTAAGGGAATGTCAAGGTGGTTCCCATCAAAGACTAAGATTCAAAAGTGGATAGAGGATCAAGAGAGGGACTTTGTTGAAGCCCAGAACAAGAACCCTAAACTGAGTACTGAAGATTGGCTACAAAGATACATTTTCACTGACATTCACGAGATCTTCTTTGGGGGAATCCACCAGGATTTGTTTGAATGGTTGTCTAGGTTAGCCGATACCTAATTCGAGATTATATCTAGACCTCCTATGGTTTGGACGTCGGCACTGATCCAGAAGGTCAAGAGATTTGACAACACTGTATCCAGAGTAGTAGATTATTAGTTTGATAGTACCATTGGAGGGTATATTACTAAGTTTGTTGTTGACAGAACAAAATCATATAGCCAAGCCAAGAGACACTTTTTCAAAGGACCTAGAGGAAAATGTTTGCACTTTCTGAAGCTGAGAATCAAGATGCTCTTGCATGAAAATCACATCTTGAAGATACAGTAGATTGGTTGGACCTAAAAAGGCTAATGTTCAAGATCTCGGACAGCGACAGTGACACAGAAGTAGGACATACGCGCAGTGGGAAAGTATTCAGAGGGGTTCACCTTGAGAACTTGTTTAAGAAAAACTATAGAGAAGAGGGTTTCTACAGTGGAGAAGAGGTAGATCTAACTGACAAATAACATTCAGAGACCACCAGAATAGAAGAAGGGGAAGCTAAAGAACTTCGCCAAAGCGAGCCAGAAACCTCAGGAACTGCGCAGACTATTGAAGTAAGTAACATTAATCTTCCTATTGTCTCGAAAGTACTTAGTGGTTAGAATAATCAGAACCACCAGAGTCCTCAGAGCAATGTTATTGGTAGCTTAACATCTACTCAGACAAGAAGCCTAGTTAGTTCTATGGTAGATGTAATGACGCTCCCTATATTTAGAGGAGATGGATTTGAAGATCCAGATCAACATTGGTTTCTGTGTGAAGTCATATGGAATATTAAAAGTGTCACCGATGAAGCCATCAAGAGAACCCAGTTTAGTGCTACGCTAAGGGACCACGCACTGAGCTGGTACATGAAACTTGTCCAAGGACTGGCGCATCCTAAGCCACTGGATGAGATTAAGAATGTGATGATTGCAGAGTTTAAGAAACCTAAGTTAGAGTCACAATGTATTACAGAGATAAAAGAGATCAAAAAAAAGGTAGCATAACCTATTTGGGAGTTCAACCAGAGATTCAAGACCCTAATAGGCCGATTAACTTTTCAGATCCCCGATGAATAGAACAAAGAATGGTTCATCGCTATGTTGTTACCACATATCAGAGTCCCTCAGATGCAGCAGAAGATTGCATCGCATGCAAAAGATTTGGAAATTTCCATGAAGCTTGAATCAACACCTATGGGAGAATCAAGCTCAAGCATGAACCAAATCTTGAGTCAACTAACTAGTTTGTCTTTACAGGTTGAGGATATGAAGAAAGATAAGGGAAAAGACAAAAGAGAAGATGTCTGGTGTGTGATATGCAGATCATAAGGTCATGATAAGGAACATTGTCCCTTATTCCATGAGTATCTGGCCTCAGGAGCGTCGATCCCCTTAAAGCAAGTTAACCTGCCATGGTGTGATGTGTGCATAAATAGGCATTTCCCAGGTGAGTGATTTTACATGTAGAAGTATGTTCAAACACCCACAAACTTGTACTGCACATTCTGTAAATCAGTAGGGAATGATGATCGATATTGTAGAGCTTACGATCTCATGCATGAGAGGTCAAGAGAAATATACAAGATTCAGGGAAAAGTATAGCAAGAAGGAAATACTCCGCAATACAACTCTTCATGGAGAGGAAACTTCACTCCTCGCGATGAATAAGAGGACAAGGACGAGGAGGAGGTATGGGCCGAGGCCGAGGACAAATAATCTGTTATAACTACATGCAACCAGGACGCTTAGCAAGGGATTGTCAGAACCCTTGAAAAACCTGCAATTATTGTTACTCTTTTGAGCACGCCATAGAAGAATGCCCTGTGCTATTGGCTAAGCTTCAGGAAAGATGAGGACCCCAGCAGAATCCACAAGTACAACTGATATATGTTGAACCTCATGGAACCGAACTTAGAGTCACTGTCATTACTCGAGGAGGCACTACTACAGGAGAGGATAGAACAACCCAAAGAAAGATCACATAAGAATCAGGTATCAGGAAAGCTGAGGAGAAGACTCAGGCTTTTGATGCAAAGAAAAAAAGACGAATCTTTGAGAAAGCAAGAAAAGAGTTCAAGAGGAACCAAGGATCTTCATCTAGAATGAAACCAAAAGTAAAAGAGTATGGAATGCCTCAGGCATTTGATCAATCATCTGCGCATAAAGAAGTAATAGAAGTAAGTACGCTCATTGACTTTTTGTACACTTGTCTTAAATTAATTCAGGATGAGAAAGCTGTACAAGAGTTACAGAACCTAATCAAGAAGTATGAGATAGGAACAGTAGACCCTTTGTTGAATAGGGAAGTACACCAGATTGGTAAGAAGAGAAGAACAAACAAAGAATTACATTTGAATGCTCAAATAGGCAAGTACGATATAGACTATGTGGTCCTCGATTTAGGGTCGGAGGTCAATGTCATGACGAAGCAAACTTGGGCACTGATGGGAAAACCCAAGCTGATATATTCCCCTATCAGGCTTCGCATGGCTAATCAACAAGCTATCGGCCCATTTGGACGATTAGAGCATGTCCCCGTGGACATTGACGGAGTTAGAACCTTTGCAGACTTTGAGGTAATTGAAATTGTTTATGATAGCTTCCCTTACCCTGCATTACTAGGAATTGATTGGGCCTTAAACAATTCTACTGTGGTCGATTTAAAGAAAAGACGCATGACATTTGAAGGAGATGGCCTTAGGGTCATTGCACCCTTAGATCCAGATGAAGGTCCATGGTATACAGAGCCCATTAGAGAAGAAGACTACGCATATGAGCTGGAAAATATCTATAAGTTAACAGCCAAACCACAGGATTACATTAACCCTACTGCCAATGGGAATCTAAGCTGGTGAAGTAACAATGTATGTTCATCAGATTTAGAAGAAGTGCTAGAGAACTGGGAGAACTAGATGTATGAAGTATCCACAAGAAGATGTTCTCGACTGACCAGAGAAGTTCGCTAGATTGGTACAACAACAAGTAACTTAGCTACCTTTGATCACTTGAATCCTTTAGAATCCTTCTCGATGGAATTTGAAACAATTGTACCAACACAACAGAGGCTATTGGCCATGAACGAGGCTCTGAAAGATACACCAACAAGATGGTGGGGGAGACATAAAATCAATATCATAGACTGGACACAATGTCGAACCTTGATGACAACGCGGTTTTCATCACAAGCACGAAGTTGTGAAGTGAGGTACACAGGTCGAAGCTGCCCAAAGGACCATGTATGAAGCTGTGAAGAGGCTTGGAGTGACATTCCTCGAGAACAATGGGTACACAGATTCATTAACACGCTGGACACGACCCCTATTAACTGATACCTTCAAGCAGAGTTGGGCCTTATCACCGTCGATTGGGAAGGTATGCTTCAGAATTTTGTAACCACCTTTTTATTTGAAAGTGAATTTCCCTCAGTAGATTAAGCATTAAATATTGTGAGGCAGAAAGTATTTAAAGAGTCATCTAGCCTCCCTTGGGAGAAAGAAGAGGACGAATGGACTACGCCATTCCAAAAATTACAAGGATGTTACAACATTAATGCCAACGAAGATGATGATTGAAGGAAGGTAAACATTGCTGAAACAGAAGGCCATAGGGATGTGGAAGGACTAGGAGTTGAACTACCATTCATTGGACAACCGATCAAGATAAATAAAGTTAATATTGGGACAAAGGAGACACCGAAGCTTGCCGATGTCGGAGATTACTGGGATGTTGCTACCATTGAAAAAATTATAGAATTACTGCATGAGTATCAAGACTTATTTCCAAACAAGTTCACTGATATGAAGGGTATCAAAGGACCCATGGGACAAATGAGAATACCTTTGAAACCAGATGTGAAGAAAGTCAAGCAAAGACTCTACAGATTGAACCCGAAATATAAGGAAAAAGTGAATATTGAGCTTGACAAAATCCTAGAAGCAGGGATTATTGAACCTGTCGAAGAGTCGTAGTGGATCAGACCTATGGTAGTACAATACAAGAATATAGGCAAGATTAGAATATTTGTGGACCTAAGAATGTTGAACTATGCCTATTTGCATGACCCCTTCCCTACACCATTCGTAGATGAAGTATTAGACAATGTGGGAGGCCAGGAGGTATATTCTTTTACAGACAGGTTTTCAGGATACCATCAAATCTAGATTGCCAAGGAGGACCACCACAAGACCACATTTTCCACAGAATGGGGATCTTACCAATACATAGTGATGCCATTTCGACTGAAGAATTCCCTAGCCATCTTTTCTAGGGTAGTGGTCGAAGCGTTCAAAGAATTTTTGCATAAGTTTTTAGAATCCTATTTTGATGACTAGATTGTTTTTAGTTTGTTGAAAAATCATGTTGAATGTCTAAGGCTAATGTTAGATAAATGCAGGCAATGTGAAATTTCTTTGAATTTTAAGAAGTGCATCTTATTCTCACCATTTGGAGTATTATTAGGCCATATTGTATGGAAGAAAGGATTGTTGTTGGACCCATCCAAAATTGCAATTATAGTTGATTTACCACCTCCTACCTCAGTCAAACAACTGTGCACTGTCCTAGGACATACTGGCTATTACAGGAAATTTATTAAAGGATATGCTCAGATTACTGTGCCAATGGAGAATTTATTAAAGAAAGACTGTCAGTTTGGTTGGATAGAAGAATGCCAACAAAGCTTCAACACACTGAAACAAAAGATGGTGACTGCGCCTATTATGGTCTTTTCAGATTGGAGCCAAGAATCTCATGTGCATGTTGATGTGTCTTCCATTGCATTAGGATCAGTACTAGCACAACCTAGAGAAGTTGAAATTGATCATCCATTAGCATTTGCTAGCTAAAATCTATCTACAGCTGAAATCAATTACACTACTACATAGAGAGAAGGATTAGCCATGGTGTACGCATTGCAAAAATTCTGCCATTACTTACTAGGAGGACACTTCAAAATGTTTATTGATCACTCTACGCTGAAATATCTAGTCAACAAGCCATTGTTGGGGAGGTGAATATGCATATGGCTTCTCATGTTTCAAGAATATGATTTTGAGATCATAGTTAAGACAGGAAGAATGAACAAGGGACATGACCACCTGTCAAGGTTGAAACATGGCGAAGAACCCACCAGTCTAGAGGATACACTATCATATGCATAACTGCTCGCCATTAGGGATATGGATGACCACTTCGCAGACATAGTCAAATTCCTATCAATAGGAATGGCTCCAAGTGAGCATGCAATTTCCTAGAAGAAATAGCTAGTGGTGCGCGTTGTATACTTTTCACTGATAGCTGGTCAACTATATAATATGGGACCTGATGAGATACTAAGAAGATGTGTGATGGAGGTAGAGCACCCACTGATCATCGCAGAATCTCATGAAGGCATCGTAGGAGGACATTACGTAGGCAAAGCAACTGCGCAGAAGGTTCTGTGAGCTTACCTTTGGTGGCCTACTTTACATAAAGATGCTAAAGAGTATACCAGAGCCTATGATGTATGCCAGAGAGTTGGAAAACCATCCAAAAGAGACGAAATTTCACTAGCACCATAGATGATCCTACAAGCATTTGAAAAATGGGCCATTGACTTCGTGGGACCTATAAACCCAACAGGAAAGTGCACAGGAGAAAGGTATATTATCACTGCGACAAAATACCTGACTAGATGGGCCGAAGCAAGAGCAGTCAAAGACTGTAGTGCAACTACAGCCGTACGTTTTCTATTTGATGAAATAATAACCATGTTTGGATGCCCTAAGACCCTTATGAGCGATCAAGGCACTCATTTAATCAACAAGACAATTGAAGCCCTGACTAAAGAATTTTCATTCCACCATCAGAAGAGTACGCCTTACCATCCACAAGAAAATGGAACGGTTGAAGCATTCAACAAAATCTTGGAGATAGCATTGACAAAGATTGATAGTGTGAACAGGAATGAATGGGATTTAAGAGTACAAGTAGTACTCTGGGCTTATAGAACCACTTGTAAGAAATTAATAGCGCAAACCCATTTCAAGTTGGTTTATGGTCTTGAAGCTATTGTCCTGATGGAGTACTTGGTACCGAGCTTAAGAATTGTTGCATTTACAGACATGGATGATACTGGCGTTGTTCATGAGAGGCTTGCCCAGTTGGTTGAACTAGAAGAAGATAGATTTATGGCAGGATTCCATCAACATGTACAGAAGGAAAGAGAGAAGGCCTATCATGACAAACACATCAAGAAGAAGTCATTTAAGCCAGGTGATTTAGTACTGGTGTATGACAATAAATTTATAATACATCCATGGAAGTTCAGAACGCATTGGCTTGGACCATATAAGATCACCTATGTTATAGAAGGAGGAGCTAAACAACTAAAGACATTGAAGGGAGAATGGAAAGAGGGATTAGTAAATGGGAATCAGTTGAAGTTGTACTATGACAACCAGTTGCCTTGCATCTCTTAGTAAAAGCAAAGGAGAAAAGGGTCTAGGAACCAGGCGCAATTGAAACTGGGTACCAGACACAGAAAAGACAGTCTACACAAGGATGGGAAGGAGACATGGAGAAGAAAGCAAAGACTGCACTCCACAGTCCAAAGTCAAAGTGACATGGAAGGATCAGAACTAAAGTGCCTCAGGACAAGTCACAGGTGAGTGTTGGGGGCCTTTTGTCCCTTGGTTATGGAAGAAAGCGAAGATTGAGGAAGAAAAGCTCAAACATGAATTGCACGGGATACACAGTGACTGTCCCTAGGTTGAAGTAAGAAAAAGATAAGAAAATATGGAGTGAAGTATGAAAAAGCAAGTCGTTGAATGAGGAGATCAGGGATGACAGATAAACAAGAGAAAATAATCGTAGACAACTCAACAAGCAGAGAAATCCACCATTGGATCATTAGGAGCACCACACGAGAAGGGAGGAAAGACAGGTTGGCGAAGCCCTGAAAACGCAGGTCAAGTTGACCTAGCGTTTTGGGTAATTAGGGTTTTGACACCTAGGTTTTGACCTAAGGCTATCGGTGAGGGACTATAATGTATAAATAGAGGTCAAGAGGACCTAGGTCAGGTCATTACTAGTGTTGGGTATTGATATTGATTGTTGTTGGTTGAGAGATTATTGTGTTGTGAGAGAAAGGAGTGTTGAGAGTGAGAGCCTTTTGGTATTGTAAGATATTCAACTGGGTGTGAAGATCAAGTCCTACAACTGGGTGCGTAGGAAGGTGGGAGACATAGAGAAGAAGAGAGAAGACCTGCTAACTAAGAGCACAAATCAGAACTGTAAGCTTTACCTTAATATATCATAAGCATAGTTCTATGGACGTACCCCTAGAGAGAGGGTGAACCACATATATTTTGTGTTGCATGGATCTTTGTCATTGTTATACTGTTATTTGCATTATTGTGTTAGATCAGATGTATAGATGCGCATAGTAGATCTAGCTGATAAGAGATATATGAATGCTGCATTATTGTTGTATTATTTCCACTTGATATTCCCCTAGTTGTAGACATCTATGTCCTGCAACCCCCCTCTTAGTTGCTTCGGGTGAGACTGCATCTGCTTCACAGGTGTTGCTGAGAGGGCTAGTAGCTAAGGCTTGTTGGTGTGCTCTTGGAGTGAACCCTGGGTCTACCCCCGTGCCAACACCCGAACTCCCGAAGTAATTGTGAGTCATTGATCTTTGCAGTAGGAAACAAGGTCCATCCAACAACGACGTAAGGAAAACAAAGTAGGGATTTCCCAAATTGTAGATCGCAATTAGATCAACGTCTCGTGTGTATTCGACATGTCAAAATTGCATGAGGAATAGTGGCTAGGAAGAAGCCTAAGGTTGTAGATCAAGCACCACGTGTCCTTCTCCATCAGACAATCAATCTTTACTTCGGGAATCCGGACTTCGGGAGTTTTATCTCCTCCCCTCTCACTTTCATTCGAAGCATTTTCTCTCGAAGTCCACAGATTGTTGTCACGTTTCCATCCAAATATAACGGTGGTAGTTTTCTTCGGGACTCTGGGTTTCAGGAGTTTTAGCTCCTCCCCTCTTGCTTTCATCCAGAGTATTTTCTCCCAAATTCCACACATCATTGTCACGTGTCCATCCAAATATGACAGTGGTAGTTTTCTTCGGGACTCCGGGCTTCGAGAGTTTCAGCTTCCTCGCTCCTATTTTCATCCAGAGCATTTTCTCCCAAAGTCCACAGATCGTTTCCGCATGTCCATCCAAATCTAACGGTGGTAGTTTTCTTCAGGACTCTGGGCTTCGGGAGTTTCAACTTCCTTGCTCTCGTTTTCATCCAGAGTGTTTTCTCCTAGAGTTAACAGATCCCTGCCACATGTCCTCCTCATATCGACGATCGTTGTTCACTTTGTAGCTCCAGCTCTAAATGCATACCACACCCGACCTCTTAAGTGCCAAAGTATGTGGAAGTCCTCAGTTCGGATATGTGGCTCTCTCATCAGTCATGACACCTAGCATCCATCTAGATATGACACATGGCACTCAGTCCATGCACCTTCGGGAATATCATCCACTTTTTTCCAAGTGACACGTGTCTCTTCTCTTTTCATGACACGTCAGCATAGTGACGTAATCCCACCACGTTAGATCATCCTCTAGGAGGTGTTCTTGTTCAATGCCAAAATTAGTTTCATCTCCCAGCATGGTTGGAATGATCTTAAAATTGGCAGGCGGATAAACTTTAGCAGTAGAGCTAAATTCAATAGGAGTTCCCATATCGTAGATCGTGACCAGATCAACGTACATGTTTCATTGCGGCGACGCAACATGCTTGAATGTTAAAATTCTTGAGTGGTCCCACAATTGAAACCGTGGTATAGTAAAAGAGCTACGTAGTAGAAGGTGGTGAATTATTGGCTCAAAGGTGGTGTGAATCCAAACTGCCTTTGACGGCCCCACAAACACGTTCTTATATAACATCTAATCTTAGTGCAACACGTGGCCTCCCCCTTGGCATTAAACCTCGTTGTGATCTCAAGAGAAAGTGGTTAATGAAAAAGGAGTGGTGGGTGAAACCTCAACTAACTCCATAAATTAAAGGAATGGAAGGTCTGGTCATGGAGACAGAACTGTCAGCCCGAGGTACCCCTATGGATGGTTTTTCCTATAGGCCCATGATGATTTGAGCTCGCGTATGACAGAAGGATGCATGCACGGTTTGATTGAAGAAGGCACAGACGAAAGGATTTGAATGGAATGTCCAGATCACACTTTTGGTAGTTGTGGACTGATCTAAGTATAAATAGATCAATTCAATATTTTGTTAAGGTTGTCAACTAGTTGAACCGATCTCTCTACTATGTAATTTTGATGCCAGAATTGTTCTCTGGTTATGTATCAAATTTGATACTTTTGCATTAATAGAAGTCAAATTCTTTCATCTCTTTGTTTAAACTATGTTGAAACACTCGAGCATGGAGGATCCGGTCGAGGGTTGTGGTTCAATTGTAATGTAGGTTTGATTACAGTAGTGTTGTGACTAGTTTTAGACAACTTCCTTGTTACCTTATTTCCCCTTATGCTGAAAGGCTCGTGCATGGAGGATCTAGTTGAGTTGTTGTAGTTGCATGATAATGTAGGTTTGATTATTATTCTATTGTGACATATTCCAATGTCTAAAACTTGAGTTCAAGAGTGCTCTTGAGCCTGGGTTTTTCTTCACCAAGCTGCTTGAAAGTTGGATGCCCATAGTAGTCTTGTTCACCTCTCTCACTAAGTATTCCTTATACTCACACTTAAACTCAAATCACTGACTGAAGTTAATGAGGACCTCAATTCCCTATGTATTTCTTGTCTAGTTTCTATGATTAAAATCATTATTGCACTGATTTTTGTCCATTTGACCTCCACTCATAAAACCAACATCCACCAAAAATTCTGATGGGTATTGGAATTATCCTCTTGCAATTTGAGGGTGACTCTCGGTGATAACATTCTTGGCATCATTTTTGGGGAACGAATTGAAGACATTTCCCTAGGATTGAAGGATAAATAAATTCTGATTCTGAAGGTGTGTAAAAAATGAATACCTTGAAGATTGCAGCTTGCACCTGGAGACTCCACTGTTTTAGTTGTGGCTCCCAAAGGTAGACACATGAGGTATACTCCACAACTTATTCTAGTAAAACCTGAAGCTGACCCATAAAATATTATCAAGAAAGGACTTTCGGTCGTTGTACGAGGTGATTCTGGTAATTTACAAATTTCTTCTTTTGAAACTCCAGTAGTTGCATATAATTCTCCTGTTATAACTTATAGCATCTGTTGGAGTTTCCAGAAGTTTAAATTTTTGGAGTTTCCTTGTTGAATTATCCCCTTCTATATCTCATTTTGAAGAAAGTTTTGTCACCCCTGTTTCCCTTGATATTGTAAACTGGTTTAGATATAGGATCTTAGAAGATTTTCCCACTTTGGGTTTTCCTACTCCTCCTCCTGTCAGAATTGTTGTATCTAGAGAGGGGAGAATTTCTTTTCCTTTGAACCCCATATTATTTTCCTCTGACACTCATCCATCTTCCCTTTTCCCTAGAATCACAACTCCAGTTCCACCTATCCCAACTCCATCTCCCCCTGGTTCTCTTGTAGTCCAAATCCTAATGGTAGGTGCTAATCCTCCTAGAAACAAAATGGATGCAATAGTGGCTACTAGATATTCCACTCTTATTTTACCTCATCCTACGAATTCTCTCCCAGCCAGAGACTACCTTAAGTACATGCCCAAGTTCACAGGGGAGGAATACATAACTACATAAGAAAACCTTTCATCTTTTTATAGATTTTCAGATATTCAACTCATTGAAAATGAATATGTGTGGATGAGATATTTTGTACAGAGCCTTAATGGTGAGGCTAGGAAATGGTTTAGGGACTTGCCTCCTGGATCTATTGATGGGATTGAATCTCTGGATGATTCATTCTTAAGATAATGGGGGGATAAAAAATACTTCCTTTATTATATTACAGAGTTTGGATCACTTAAGAGAGAAGAAGAGGAGCCTGTTTCAGACTTCTCCAAGAGATTTAATAACATGTGCAATAAAATCCCCATTGAAATTAATCCTACTGAAACCTCTGCCAAGATCACTTATGCTAGCGCTTTTGACCCTAAGTTTTTCCTCGTGTTAAGAGAAAGAAGAGATACCTCATTGGCTCATATGCAAGATGCAACCCTTGAAGTAGAATCCAATATACTGGAAGTTGACAAACTTAGGAGTAAAACTGATAGAGAAAGAAGAAAAGGTAGGTCTGAAGTTTCAACCTCTGGTTCCTCTACTGCCCACCATCAAGTGGATGAGTTGAAAAAAATGGTAAAATCACTTTCTACAGAAATGGAGAAATTGAAATTTGAAGGAAGGCAGAGCTATAGGAACCCCCATAATGTTGATAATAGGGGTAACTTCAAAAGACCAAATAATTCCCCTTAGATCATCCAAAGAGATCAAAGAAATAGAGATAGGGACAATCAAAAAATCCAAGCCCCTCTACAAAATAACTTGGTTATTGATGAATAAGGAGAGGAAGAAGAAGTTGATCTTGAAATCCATTGTCTTGGTGACACCTCTTCATCCCCTCATTTAACTCAGTCTGCATATGAATATTCCTTCATGGATAGCCAACTAAATAAGCTAAGCAAAGGGAAAAGGACCAATGGAAATCCAAATAGATATAACCTCAGGTCCAAGAAGAAAGAGGGAAAGCTTGACATTCCTGAGAAGCATACTAGAACATAGCATCTTGTTAAGGAGGTGGTAGCTAACAACATATGAAAAGAGGAACAAGATTCCCAGACAATGGTTAAAGTCCCTATCCCAGAAGGGAAGGAGATTATCAAACCTCCCTCCCCATTTATACTTGAGAATCAAATTCAAAAGATTAATATCCCTATGCCTTTATTGGAGCTAGTTAAGCATGAGGATTTTAAAAGGTACCTATCCAAAGTGTTGCAGCCTGAGCCTTCATCTTATTCCATGGATTTAGTCAACCTCCAATATGAAAATACTATTTTCATAGTAGGACCTTTGGTGGAGGATAAAGATGACTCCTCCCCTCCTTTCTATACCTCATTGAACATCCATGATAAGGTGTTGCACAACTGATTGATGGATTCATGGAAATATCACAATATCATGCCTAAGATTTTCATGGATGATCTTGGGTTGGAGGTTACAAAAAATTACCATGACCTGTACTTGTTTGATTCTAGGAAGGTGAAGTGCCTCGGGGTTATTAAAGACTTGGTTGTTTCCATGTTCCAATTGCCAATGAAAAGTGTGGTGATGGATATTGTGGTGGCTGATGTTCCCCTGAAGTTTGGGATGCTCTTGGCTAGATATTGGATCAAAAGATTGCGGGGAACTTTGCATATGGATATTTCATATGCCACTATTCCTATGTTTGGGGGGGGAACATAGAAGGATTTATAGGGAAGCACAACTTGCTTACAATATCAGTGATGAAGCAAATCCAACTAACCACCCCATTTTTGCAGTTGATACTGATTTAGGAACCAACATGATACAACTCACTGATTCTCCTCAAACACCTATTGAAATTAGAAATCAACCCATCACCTCTTGTGAAGACCCTCCTCCCAATACCTCTATTTGGAAAATGTTTTTTGATGGAGCCTCTTCTCAGGATAGTTTTGGTGTTGGGGTAGTGTTCATTTCCCCTACCCAAGAGACCATATCTCTATCTTATAATATTGAATTTGAAACAAAAAACAATGTGGCAGAATATGAGGCTCTTGGTTTGGGTTTGAGAGCTGCCAAAGACATGAAAATTGAAGAACTAGCAGTGTTTGGAGATGGTGAGTTAATTATCCATCAGTTCAAAAATCTGTATCAAGCTAAGAACCATAGGCTAAGGGCATACATAAATGAATTATGGGATCTTGTTGATAGTTTATTCTTGGATTTTAATATCTCATTTGCTCCAAGAGAAGAGAAATCTATGGGATATTCATTGGTTGTTGTTTTGCTACAAAAAAATGTAGAGGGGTTAGAGCAGCCTATTTCCTTTTTCAACAGAGCATTGAGGGGTGCATAAATGAAGTATGATATCATGGAGAAGTAGGTATATGATTTGGTCAAATCCCTCAAGGCTTTCAGAATCTATGTTCTTCATTCAAATATTATTGCATCTGTCCCCTCAGCCTCAGTAAAATAGATATTGATCCAGCCTGATATAGATGGGATAGGAAGAAAATGGATTGCCAAAATTCTGGAGTTTGACCTTGAAATAAAACCCACCAAATTGGTGAAAGGCCAAGGTTTAGCCAAGTTACTAGTTGAATCAAATTGCAAGGCGTTGGGGGTTAATTTCATTAACACGCACTCAAAAATTCAGCAAACTGAGATTGTTGATAAAGACTCTCATGTCATCCTCAACTTAGAAGAATTAACCTGGTATAAAGACATCATATATTTCCTGCAAAAGTTGAGGCCTCTTGATGGTTTGGACAAAAGCAAGGTGAGAGATTTGAACCTAAAAGCAATCAAATATTGTCTCATTGATCGAGTTTTGTACTAGAAGGATCCTCTGGGAGTTTTGTTAAGATGTCTAGACCCATAGGAGGCCCAAAGAAATATGATTGATTTTCATGACAACTCATGTGGGGGACATAATTTTTGGAGGACCACAACTAAAATCCTCAGAGATGGGTATTTATGGCCCAACCTTTTTACTGATTTTTGTGCAAATATTAGAGCTTGTGTCAAGTGTCAAAAGTTTGTTGGAAAGAAACAACTCAAATATTTTCCTTTGAAACCTGTAATGGTTTTCATACCTTTTCAGTAGTGGGGTCTCATATTCATTGGAGAGACCCACCCAACCTCAAGTGGTCAGCGCAGGTGGATTTTGACCGCCAATAATTATTTCACCAAATGGATAGAAGCCATCCCTACAAGGAGTGCCTCCCACAAAGTAATCATAAACTTCCTTGAAGATATCATGTCCAGATTTGGTTGTCAAAGAAGGATTGTTACAAACAATGATACCTCTTTCAAAGTTGAACCATTAATCAAGTTTTGTGAGCAGTATGGGATTACACCAGTCCATTCTACTCCCTACTACCCTCAGGGAAATGGTTTGGCATAGTCCTCTAACAAAGTCCTCATAAAAATCATCAAGAAATTGTTAGAAGACAACAATAAAGCCTGAGACTCAAAGCTAAATTTTGCATTATGGGTTGACAGAGTTACAACCAAAAGGTCACTTGGCATTTCCCCTTTTCATCTTGTGTATGGGGTTGAGTCTATTTTTCCTACTCAACTTGTCTTTCCTGTGGAAAAGTTTCTCTAGGACTACCAAGGAGTACCTGATGATATGGTCAGGAGGATACTGCAGCTGGTAGAAGTACAACAGACTGGGGAGCAACTACTTGATAAAGCACAGGATCATCAACAAAAGATAAAACGATCCTTTAACAAGAAGGAAAGCAAGGGAGATTTTCGGGATTTGGTGCTCAAATGGGATACCCCCAAGCAAGAAAAAGGGAAACATGGTAAATTTGAAGCCTTATGTATTTGTCCTTTCAATATTTCAGAGGTATTTTTTAATAGCACTTCTAAATTGTAGAACTTGGAGGATTCCAAAGTTTTTGGTGGCCCTGTCAATGAGCACTTTCTGAATTGTTTTTTTGTTTAAGCTATGATCGACTTTCCACCATTGTAATTACCACTTCCTATTTATTTCTATTTTGAATAAGAGACTCCATGACCCAAAGGCTAAGTCACTGAAACTGAGTGTTCTTGGTAGCTCGCAGGGAGCATGGCATCCCTTGTGGAGCCAAAATGTTACCACATAAATTTGTCAGGAATCGTATGTGTTTGTTTTGAATACCCAATTCTGCACCCCTGCTCTGTCTCCCTCTTTTCCGCACACCATTCATATGATTTTCCCCCTCTGGTTGATAAAGTCAATTTCCCTTTCCGATCAATGATCTGGTTTTCCTTAGTGTCTTGCTTAATTGATTCTCAACTCAGGGGTTTTCTATTTTCTTTAAGGAATGAACAAATATCGTGATCTTTGGTCCAAATTATCGGTCATCTCATTTTATATTGATTGAGCTCACATATGGTCATCCAATTCCTTTGTTTGTATAGTGAACAACCATGAGCACAAAGCGCAACAGTCAGAACATTCCATTTCGGGCTTGAAACACAAGCAAGCATTTCAACGATGGAGATCCCATGAATAGTTCAGATCAACAGCTCTCGGGCGTTCGAGATTTCAAAGTAGTGCAAGGATTAATGACTAGACATAGGAGCCGAAGTACCAAAGTAAATCTGAGTCATTGAAGGCTGGGGACACATGGAAGCAGATCCCTCACTTTGGAAGATTTACTTCGGAGGATTGTAAGAGATATGCACTAAAAGGGTCTGAAGCTCAAACTCCCAAAGTAATTTGATCCATTGATATTCGTAGTAGGAAGCAGGGTCCATCCAAAAATGGCACATGGAAACAAAAGTGGGGCTTTCCTAGATCATAGATTGCTATTAGATCAATGGCTCACGTGTATTTGACATGTCAAAATTGCGCGAGGATTAGTGGCTAGGAAGAAGCCCCGAGGTTGCAGATCAAGTGCCACATGTCCTTCTCCATAAGACGGTCAATATTTACTTTTGGAATCTGAACTTCAAGAGTTTTATCTACTCCCCTCTTGCTTTCATTCAGAGCGTTTTCTCTCAAAGTCCACAAATTGCTGCCATGTGTCCATCCAAATATAACGGTTGTAGTTTTCTTCGGGACTCCAAGCTTCGAGAGTTTTATCTCCTCCCCTCTCGGTTTCATCCGGAGAATTTTCTCTCGAAGTCCACAGATCGTTGTCGCATTTCCATCCAAATCTAACAGTTGTAGTTTGCTTCGAGACTCTAAGCGTTGAGAGTTTCATCTTCCTCCCTCCAGTTTTCATCTGGAACTTTTTCTCCCAACGTCCACAAATTACTGTCGTGTTTCCATCCAAATATAACGGTGGTAGTTTTCTTCAAGACTTCGGGATTCATGAGTTTCAACTTCCAGCTCCCATTTTCATCCAGAGTGTTTTCTCCTAGAGTTCACAGATCCTTGCCATGTGTCCTCCTCATATCGATGGTTGTTGTTCACTTCAGAGCTCCATATCTACATGCAAATTTCCCCCAAGATCTGAAGTGCCAAAGTACGTGGTAGTCATCAATTAAGATATGTGGCGCTCTCATCAGTCATGACACCTGGCATCCATCTAGCAATGACACGTGGCACTCAGTCCAGGAACCTTTGGGCATATCATCTGCTTTTTTCCAAGTGACACATGTCACCTCTGTTTTCATGACACGTCAACATAGTGACGTAAGGTCACCATGCCAAATCATCCTTTGGGAGGTGTTCTTGTTCAACGCCGAAATTAGCGCCATCTCCCAACATGGTTAGAATGATCCTAAAATTGGTAGGTGAATAAAATTTAGCAATGGCTCTAAATTCAACAGGACTGCCCAGATCGCAAATTGCAACCAGATCAACGATCATGTTTCATTGCGGGGATGCAACATGCTTGAACGATAAAATTCTTGAGCGGTCCCACAATTGAAAATGTGGTATAGTAAAAGAGATACGTGGCGGAAGGTGGTCAATTGCAGGCTCAAAAGTAGTGTGAATCAAAACCTCCTTTGATGGTCGCGCAATCACATGCTTATATAGCATCTAATACAAGAGTAGCATGTGGCCGCCCACTTGGAATTAAGCCTCGTTGTGATCTCGAGAGAAAGCAGTTAATGAAAAAGGAGCGGTGGTTGAAACCTCGAATCACTCCATAAATAGAAGGCATGGAAGGTCTGGTCATGGAGACAAAACTAACGGCCCGAGGTACCCCTATGGACAATTTTTCTTGCAAGCCCATGTTGATCTGAGCTCATGTATGATAGAAGGATGCACACACAGTTTTACAGAAGAAGGCACAAATGAAAGGCTTTGAATGGAATGGCTAGATCACACTCTTGGTAGTTGTGGACTGATTTGAGTATAAATAGACCAGTTCAAGATTTTTTTAAGGTCATCAAATGGTTGAGACGAGATATCTACTATATAATTTTGATGCCAGAATTGTTCTCTGGTTATGTATCAAATTTTAGACTTTCACATTAATAGAAGTCAACTTCTTTCATGTATTTATTTAAACTGTGATGAAACAATCGGGCATGGAGGATCCAGTTGAGGGTTGTGGTTCTATTGTAATGTAGGTTTGATTACAGTAGTGTTGTGACCAGTTTTAGTCAGCTTCATTGTTACCTTACTTCCCCTTGTGATGAAATCCTCGGGCATGGAGGATCCATTCGAGTTGTTGTAGTTGCATGATAATGTAGGTTTGATTATTATGTTACTGTGACATATTTCAGTGTCTGAAACTTGAGTTCAAGAGTGCTTTTGAGCCTGGGTTTTTCTTCACCAACTTGCTTGAAAGTCTGATGCCATAGCAGTCTTGTTCACCTCTCTCACTAAGTCTTCCTTCTACTCACACTTAAACTCAAATCACTAACTAAAGTTAAGGAGGACCTCACTTCCATATGCATTGTTTGTCTAGTTTATGTGATTAAAATCATTCTTGTACTAAGTTTTGTCCATTTGACCTCCACTCATAAAATCCACATCCACCAAAAAGTTTGATGGGTACTAGGATTATCCTCTTGCAATCTGAGGGTGACTCCCAGTGCTAATAGGTTGGATCTATCCTGAACTATATCGATAAGCAGTCCTAACATACTTATATCACAGCCCCAATAAGACATAGTTTCTCTAATCCCCTATAACATATCAGTCTATCTGAAAAACCATGCATCTGAGTTGAACTTGCACTTTATTTCCCTCTAAATATCCAAATTCCTCCACTGCACCTTTTATTATGGATATTTGTCATCGTTTAATCTACAAACAAAAGATAAGTTGAACATACTTACAATAATTCAAAATTATCTACTCTACAAGTTTACTGAAGAAGGACAGAAATTTGCAGAGCACAAGAGATCATGTTCAAGTCATGTCCATGTGAAAAAGGAAGTGGTATGATTGATAATGACTAGATCAAAATGTCGCATACAGTTGAGAATTGAGTACATGTACCAATGTCCTAAAACCATAGGCTATGAATGATTGAAATGATAATGTCAAAAATATGGGTATGTGAACTCTATGCATATATCATATTCAATCTTTACTCATTAGTATTAAACTATCACTTCAACCTCTTCATGCTTCACAATGATGCACTAGCATTAAGGTATGTGAAAGCTAATGATGGTCTCTCATGACACGTTAGTGACAATGAAAACATGGAAACACAATAATGTGTTATCTTGGAGGGATTAGTCAAGGTATTTTTACAATGAATTTGAATATGGTGTAACAATATTAAATGTAGTAAATTGAATTATCTTTCCGAATATATAACTTTCGTTCATAGAAATTGTGAATAACTATGTGAAATTTGATTTTTTCTAACAATGGTATGTTATTTTTCTAGCAAAATATAAGGTACACATCTTTGTTCGTGGAGGTGTCGAGTACCTTAACGATGGAATTTCATTCCAAAATATTCTATAATTGTAGAGAACCCATTTTTCTAGTGCAGTGTATTTTTTGGAAATTTAGAATATTAATTTTATAACTTTTTTTTAAATTATCAAAGTCAACATCCTTGAAATTAGAAGGTATTTTTTTTGTGCGGGCTAAGAGGGT
>SNQJ01S0000797.1:357412-395870 GCA_010110895.2 Picea sitchensis | reverse complement strand
ACCACATTCATGGAGACAGTTCAAAAGCTACATGGCAGCCCAAAGATTATTGTAAGTGATAGACATCCCATATTCACTGGACATTTTTGGACATAATTATTTTCTTGTTTGGGTACTCAATTGGCTCATAGCTCATCCTATCATCCTCAATCTGATGGACAAACCAATATAGTGAACAAATATCTGGAAGGATACCTTCATTTCTTTGTCTCTGATAAACAAACACAATGGTTCAAATGGTTACCCTTGGCAGAATGGCGGTATAACACTTCCTTTCATAATACAACAAAAATGACACCATTTATGGCACTCTATGGATACCACCCTCCTTCCATCACTTCTTATATAAAATAAAAATCTAAGCTTCAAGTAGTGGAAGATCACATCGAGCATCAACAAGAAGTTCTCCAAATATTAAAGGACAACCTGACCATGGCACGAAATTGAATGAAACAATAAGCAGGTTAACATCGTAGTGAAAGAAGTTTTGAAGTAGGGGATTGGGTGTTTTTAAGACTACAACCATACAAACAGATGTCCCTCAAGAAAGCCAAGAAGAAAAATAAATTATCACCAAAGTACTATGTCCCTTATAAGGTGTTGCAAAAGATTGGTACTATGGAATACAAGTTGGAGTTGCCTACATCTTCACAAGTACACCTAGTTTTCCATGTTTCATGATTAAAGAAGGTTATAGGGGACAAGATCCAAGTTCAAACTATATTTCTAGAACTTGACGAGGAAGGAAAAATCATATTTGAGCCTTAATCCATCCCTGACACAAGAATTCGCTAGCTGAGCAATAGATCCATTTCAGAGTATCTCATTAAATGGAGGAAACTACAGGTTGAAAATTCCACCTGGGAAGATGAGTCTTTTATAAAGAAGAATCCATATTTACTCAAACGTTGCAGACAACACTTGTCTCAAGGGGAGGGGCATGTTAAGCCCTAAATAGTGGCTCATTCCCCCTTAATTAGGGCATATTACATTAGTAATGTTATTTTATTTATGTCGGCTTTATTCCATTAGTTGTAATTATACCTCCTAGTCCCCTATATATACCAAGGAGACATTTTCATTTTGAATCATGTTGTAATTGAACGTTTATGTGGGAATAAGGAGGTTTCCCCCTCGAAGAGGATTATTATCTGAATTTCTATCTTTTTCAAGGCGTTGAGTACTTATTCTAAGGTTTTTCTATGCTATATTGAGATTTGGTTCCTAACAGATATGATTGTTTTGAATTTACTTTCTTAGATCAAATCACTAGGGAAGTTTCAAGGTTTTGTAACAAGGCCATACATGCCCACATGATCTAGGATAGTTGTTGAAGATTTCTTAGATTAAATCACACTAGGGAGTTAAAAGATTAGTAAGGACCCACATGTCTACATGGTAGTTTTTTAGGGACTTTAAAAATTCCACAAGGTTGTACCAATGGCATTTAGTAATTAGGTAATCAGGATTTGTAAGGACCACACAAAGTCCACATGTAGCAAGGTGACACCTAAATTATTAAAAATTTGGCACACTTTCACTTGTTCACACACAAATTCACTGCTCACTCACATAGTTTCCATCTCTAAACATGGAGGTTGAAGTAAGTTTCCTCCAAAGGGATTCCGAAACACCCCACCATTTTCCTGACGAAGCTATCTACTCCCACTTAATTTCAATGAGATTGGTTCACACCCCCAATCTCTCAAACAACCACATCTACAATTTTTCTAAAAAATCACTAAGTTTTCCTACACAGGAGGTGCCAAAAGAAATTTTTTAGTATAGGTAGGATCTCGGGGATAGACATCCAAACAACTCCCCATTATCTGGTTCTCACATCTTCAAACAATAGAAGTTGTCAAATAAGGAACTTTAAAATCCTCCAAGTCAAGTGTTCCTAACACCATAAGGCAAGGAGATAACCGTGAAGGGTTGAAGGTAGAGGTATGGTTGTTTTGTGCATCCCCCCTTGAGGCACCCACCTCTTGGACGGGATCCAACCCGTGACCCATTTCTTAGGTCAAAAATATAAATGCCACACTTTGACCGAGGTACCTAGTGACCAAATTTTAGGATGTCTACCCAGGTGGCAATTGTGGGCTGCAATTGCACCTTGATCGGATTTTGTGTAGCTATTGGGAAATATCACCAGATCTTTCAGGATATGCACCCTATACCCCTCATTATAACTGATTGTTTCATACTTCACTAGTTCCTCTTCCGGTGGCTTCAGACCCCACTGTTGAGTGTTATTGGAAGGTCCAGTGCTATTTGAGAGGAAGGATGTTACGTCTTTTAGGACACGATCATTTTTTTTCTTTGTTCTCCCATGTGGACAAAAAACTACCCACCAACATGTATGATTATTTATCAATTGATTTATGTATGATACTCTTATGACTACATACGATTGTGAGATATATTGTGAAGGTCCAAAAAATCATAAATAAAGACTCTTGTTCATTTATTTTATTTCATCACCATTTTCACACATCCACTTTGCTAGTCGGACATCGTAGGGGACCCACAGAAACCCCATCATTCCAGACACTTTCTAAATCTCCCTCCCATTCTAGAGGGATTTCTTAGTCTTTCCAACTCATCGGCTCCACCTTTTCACACTCCTGTGAGTTCTACTGCCTTGGGATCCTCTTTGCTCGGTTCCACTTTACTTGGGTGCACTTCCCAAGGACAACCATCCACCCACTTTCCTTTACAAGGAAGTGAGGGGCACACTTATTCCCCAGGAGGAAGTACAACCCCACCCATCCCCCCTCATGGGTCAGGTACACACAACACTCACACCATGGATGGAACTAAACCTCTTCAGGGGTCAGGTATGCAAAACGTTCCCACCATGACGGGAATTAATCCTACACCATAACCCCAGATTCCATACTTGGCTTCCCTCAATATATCAGATCTGACTAAGCTCACCAATGATCCTATTTTTCACGACCCCACGTGGCCTACAATGCCTACCAAACTCCCTTCAGACATCACCAAGTTTGGAGGAAAAGTGGGAGACGACCTGGCTAACCATATCATGACCTTCCACTTATGGTGCTCTTCAAACAACATCATGGAAGATTCCATCTGCTTGAGATTATTTCAATGCACACTCACTGGCCCATCAACCAAGTGGTATGTAGAAGAAAATATGGGTTCCATACGACCTTTGAATCTTTGGCCAAAGCATTTTTGACCTTCTTTCAACTACCAATCTATCATGACAATGGTCTCGAACTACTCTCATAGTTTAAACAAACCTTTGCTACACACATCGTTGACCACATTCACGAATGGCGTCGACGACATAGTCTATGTAAAGTAGACACCACCAAGCAACAATGCCTTAATTGGTTTCTCAAATCACTTGTGTCCCTCCTTGCCAAAGATGTCGCCGCCACCTTTCCCCAGTCTGAAGAAGAAGCCATCAGCAAGGCTCAATAGTTCGAACTCATTTATTCACAATCAGGGTACTTATACACAGTACTTCCTGATGCCCTTGGACCCATGACATTTGGCCAAGACAAACCTGAGATGTCTCACTCCGCAGATGGATTGATTGGTACCACAACATGCCACAATCCACACCTCCAACAACCACCTATGTATGGAACACCTCAATATCTTCCAGTATATGTAGGACCCCCTTATTATCCTCCTCCCCCCTACCAACAACCATACCCTATTCCCCCCCCTCCACCCATAAGTGGACCCCCGTCAACCCCCATGACGCACCCAACTGTTCAACCTAGTTCTGGAAACACCTCTACCTTTGATTACACCCTAAGCACTAGTGAAAGCACCACGCCTTCCTATGTACCTTACAGATCATTACCACCCCATAATCTGTACTTCCCATTTCTTGGTCCTCCCCAACCCATTGTTTCTCCACAAGGAAAACCACACTGGGGTTAATTTTGTTCAACCCTCTCCCATTCAACAATATCAAAATTTTGAGCAGTTGAACATGGATAACCCGACCCATCAGTCGAAAAATTCCAAAAAGAAAGAAAAAAAAATGAAACAATAATAACCCTAGACCAGGAGGGAACCAAAACCACCCCCAACAAAACCAATCGGCCGGTGGAAACCAGAACCAGGGGAACCAGAACCCACAAGGGGGAAATGACAACAAACGCCAAGGGAAGAATAAAAGCACTCTTCGGACAAACTTCCCTTGTGACCTTTGCAGTGAGTATGGCCTTTATACCCACCAATTCCCTCAAATTGATGATTTCAAATAGATGAAAGAATCTGGAAATGGACCACATCCCCCAGTACTGCCTCCTCCCTAGCAGGCCCCACAACAATACGGGCAACAACCCCCCCCAACTGTGTTACAAAACTCCATACCACACCAAGGGGTAATGAACACCCAAAAGAAGATGCATCCGACCCCACCACAGATGGGACAATATGAAAACCCAGGCACTCCTGTCGATCGCACTATCCTCCTCACAAGTGAGGAACAAGTCCTTCTAAAAACACACAGTCATCAATACAACGCACCCCCAGAATCCACTCACACTACCTCGAACACAGCCCCAGTCACAAATGGCCCACCTTTTATGATTCCTTTCCCTAATACTGAACCACCCCTTCGTATCCCTCACATCCCATTACGATGGAACGTCAACAACCCTCAGGCTAGGGCGGCACACAATTACAGTCTGGTCGATGACTTGGCACAATCTCCTACTGCCATGCCATTTTTAGAATTTCTTCAAACCTGTCCTACTCAACGGAAGTCATTACTTTCTTCCTTGGGGGAAGTCGACCCTGTTGATACTCGTCTCGTCACCTTTGATCTTGATAGTGGGGAACCTCGTCTCCCTGCTCTGGTCACTTTCCAAATACCGGTTAAAATCTGGAACATCACAGTTCACCGCTGCATCATTGATGAAGGGGCATCCACATGCATCATTTCCAAAACTATATGGAAGAAACTGGGTTCCCCCAAGCTCATACCATCAACCTTTAGTTTGAGAGCTTATGATGGATGAACATCCTCTCCTGAAGGGCTCTTTCAAAATGTCGCCATTGAACATGGGGGAAAAACTATCCTCATTGGCATTGAAGTTATTGACGCTCGACTAGATTACAACATCTTGTTTGGACGTAGCTACATGTATGCAGTGAAGGAAGTGGCCTCTTTTGTGTTTCATACAATGTTGTTCCCCACAATGGGAAGATAGTCACTATTGACCAAGTGTCGCATTACGATCCCAACCCTTCCTCCAACATCGATAATATCCTACCCTGTGTTCCCACTAATCTCGAGGCTTACCCACTCGTCGAAATGGATCCCAAAATTTTCAAAGACCCATCCTTGCTAGGGACATACCATGGAGAACCCCTGCTCATACATCCATCAACACAAGTATGTGTCATCTCATCCAATGGAACAGAAACTAGAGATACCCTCCCTCCCATAAAGGCTTCATTACTATCTGACGTCCCACTAGTCGCAAAGCTCCTTCCTCAGGAATCCCTTGAGAACTCTCCAACTCCCCTTGTTCCTGACTATACCCTCCCCCAGGGCTACATTCTGGTTTGGGAGATAGTCCCCCAAGCCATCACCCAAATCCCCTTCTTTTACCCCCCACCGGGTGTACAAGCTTTCCAGGTAGCCGCAACGCTTACCTTTCCCAATATGGTGTTGGAAATATCAGTATGGTATCTACATCCACCTGAGATGGTCCCTCAACCATCCCTCCCTCCCCAAACAGAAGGAATCTCGATGCATATTCCAATACTTACCCCCACCATCCCACCCACTCCCCCACTCACTAGCACTCCTGCCACAGCTAGGGGCATATGGAAGATGGAAAAGCACACCACTCTAGTTCCACCATGAGTTCAGCCTCCTTGTGCACTATGTGAGAAAAATGGACACCCCACCAATAAGTTCCCATCTCTCCCTGAGTTACGCAATTTAATCCAACTCCTGTGGGCACCGACGCCACTTTTCACTTCCTCCAGTGCTACCACTACACCCCCTAACACAGGTAGCAAAGAGTTGTGAACCAAATTTTCATGTACCATCTGCTCTGATTATGTCCATTACACCCACCATTTCTCGACATTACCTCAATTTTGACAGACTCTAACGGTCATCCACCAAAGCTTCCAACAAGAACCTCCTCCATTCACATCATCTCACATGCACGTCACTGACATCCATTATGTCATGACCTTGGTCAATGAATGTATGATATGTCCTTGCACTCTCTGTGAATCACTTGATCACTTCACATATCAATGTCCTACGATCATTGAGTATAAGCGTCGTCAATCAACCCTTATTCCCAATCCTAACATCACCCCACTTTCAGTGACGTCGGTAGTTCCCCCTACTCCCTCTCTCGATATTGTTTTATCTTCTCACCCGAGCCTGAGGGACTTCCCACTCCTCCATGGTTCGTCGATAGCCTAGAGGAGGATTTTCACCCAAATCCCCCCAATTCTCCAGTTCATTTCCCCACAGAAATCTTATTCTCGACCACCATTTTCAACCCACAATATCTCGATATTTGGTTTATGTTAAGTGAACCATCGTAACCTCCTTACGATACCCCCTCTACATTGTCACCACCAGAAGACAAACACATGGTGACAAACACCAATGTTATTCCCCTGGATACACTATATTCTTGATAGTTCCACTACGACAAAGACATCCTCGAGGAATCAACCACCCCCAATTTCCCATGGGATCCACTCCATCACCGAGTGCTCTTTCTCTCACAAGACGCCTTTGCGCCTCTTATCCAAATCTCCATATACGTAATCAAATCCAAATATTTGATCCCATCAGGGCATATAGACTGGTTCAATAACCCTATCCCTACCCCCGACCCTTTTGATGAAGGTAATATGGCCAACATTTACCCCACTATCAAAATTGATATTTCCATCAAACCTAGCATCAGAGAGGAAATGACCATTGGTGCCGCATGCTCTCCTGAAAAAATCATCGCTTACAAAGCTCTCTTCCAGCAATACCGAGACATTTTTTCCTGGTCATACACAGAGATGCCCGCCCTTGACCCCTCTATTCTCGAACATCGTATAGACACATGGCTCGATATTACCCCTGTACGACAAAAGAAATGTCCATTACACCCATCCAAAGAAGCGGCCATCAAAGCCGAAATTGACAAATTACACACTGCAAGGTTCATATACCCCATCGCATATATGTCATGGGTCTCCAACCCCATCCCCATTAACAAAAAACAGGGCACGATCAATGTTTGTATGGACTTTCACAATCTCAATCATGCTTGTCCCAAAGACAATTTTCTAACACCCTTCCTTGACCAAATTATCGATGATTGTGCTGGCCACGAGGCTTTGTCCTTCATGGACGACTTATCTAGATACAACCAAATTCAAATCCACCCAGGCAATCAATACAAAACCACATTCACTACCCCTTGGGGTACCTTTTCATATCGTGTCATGACTTTTGGCTTCAAGAATGCTGGAGCCACTTTTCAATGTGCCATGACATACATTTTTCATGATCTGGCTCAAATCATTCTCGCCTACTTGGACGATCTCACAGCTCGATCCAAGAAATGCACTCAACACCTGGATGACTTACGCATTATATTTCACAAGTGTCGTCAGTACAATATCCACTTGAATCCCCTCAAGTGTGTATTCAGTGTCACCGCAGGACACCTCCTTGGGTTCATCGTCTCACAACATGGCATCACAGTAGACCCCCTCAAGGTCCAAGCCATCACGAAACTTCCTCCACCATGGAATTTATGCCAACTGCAGAGCCTACAAGGCAAAGCTAACTTTTTACGTCGCTTTGTCCCTAATTACGCCACTCGAGCACATGGTTTCCTTCGCCTATTATGTCATGATATCCCATTCCAATGGGATGAGCATGCCGAAAACTCTTTTGATGATCTCAAAGAGTCCCTCTCCAATGCCCCATTGATTAGTCCACTCGACTATGACTGCGACTATATCCTCTACTATCGGCCCCAGTCGTCTCCGTAGCAGGAGTTATCGTCCAATTAGGGGATGACAACTGGGGAAATGTCATTTATTATGTTAGTAAAAATATTTCAGGGCCACCCTTGAAATACAATCACGAAGACAAACTTGCCCTTCCAGTTGTCTTTGCATTCCAAAAATTGCGCCAATACATCTTGCTTCGAACTACCAAGGTTGTAGCAGATTCCAACCCAAAGCAATACTAGCTCAGTCACCAGAAAATTAATGGAAAATTTTCCATATGGATCGTCATCCTTCAGGAGTACGACCTTGAATTTTCAACACCTAAAAGAAAGAAATCCCTTGTACTTGCCAAACTCATTATGACATTTCCTTCCAATACTACCAGTACCCCCGTCAATACCAACTTCCTCGATGAACATATCTTTTACCTCCCCTCAGATGATCCTTGGTACAATGATCTCATCTACCTTCGAACACAGAATTTCGGCAACCACCTCTCCAGGGACGATCATCGACGTATTCAACAGCAGGCCCCTCGCTACCTCGTTATCGACGATATCTTATATCATCGATGGGTCGACACCATACTTCATCAATGTTTGACTATCGACGAAGCTGACCGAGTCTTGAATGACTGCCAAAATGACGCTTGTGGTGGCCACCTCTCAGGGATGTCCACCACCCATAAAATCATTCGAGAAAGCTATTTTTGGCCCACATTGTTTCACGACTGCATCCACACTGTGAAGCGATGTGAAAAATGTCAGCTTTATGCTAACAAAGCATGAGCACCACCTGCTCTTCTCCACCCAGTCATTACTCCCAACCCCTTTTGCAAATGGGGCATCAACTTCATGACTTGCAACCCCCCATATAGTAATGGACACAAATACATCATCGTAGTAGTCAATTATTTCACCAAATGGGCTGAAGCCATGCCCACCTTCAATAACATCGCTGACATTATCATGCATTATTTCTTCAACCACGTCATCTCCCCCTTTGGAGTCCCCCTACAACTAGTCTCTGATCACGGGAAACACTTCGATAATGATATTTTCGTCGAACTCTCCTCCAATTTAGGCTTCTCCCACAAGTTCGCCTCGCCATACTACCCTCAGTCCAATGAACAGGTAAAGGCAGTCAACAAGGTCCTCAAAACCATGTTGCAGTGCACGGTGAACAAACATAAGACCAATTGGCACCTTATGTTGTTTTCATCATTGTGGGATTATCGTACAACAGTTAAAACTTCAACTGGTTTCACACCATTTCATCTAGTCCATGGGGTCGAGGCCACTCTCCCCATCGAATGAAAAATCCTCACATTACACACCGCTATTGAGCTATTACCCGACATTGCTCCAATGGAGCAGCGTTTGCTAAACTTAGAGTTGCTAGATGAATACCATCAGTCTTCATTACAGAACAATGAGGCAACCAAAAAATGGTCGAAGGCCACCTTTGATTTCCATGTCAATGTTCGATCAGTAAATGAAGGTGACCTCATCCTTGATTACGATATCGCCCATGATACCTTCGGCCATGGAAAGTTTGAGTCATTATGGCATGGAAATTACATCATCCAACATTGCCTCACTAAAGGTGCTTACATCCTAGCCTCTTCTGAAGCCCACCCCCTCAAGGAACCTGTTAACGGGTTGTACTTAAAGAAATTTTACGCCTGAACGTAGCCATGCTACACTAGGATATCTCTTTTTTTTGTAGAGTTTTTAGTATTCTTTTTTCCTCCATACCTTACGTCTAATCTATCATTTATGTTATTAATATATGCCTTCTCCATCGTCCTTCCACATCGGTTATGTTGATGGAGCTAGTCGTTGGACACAAAATCTCACTTCGGCCACTTGGTCCCTTTATACCCCCTCGCATGAACTGCTCCACTCCAACGGTATATGCTTGGGCTTAGCTACCAACAACCAAGAATATTACACAACCATCATTGGCCTCCTTGCCAAGGCTAGTCATCACCATATTCGTCACCTTAGCATTTTACTAGATTCCCAACTTATCATCCTCCAGCTCAACAATGTGTACCATGTACATGATCCATGCCTCTTCCGCAAATACCTGCAAGTTAGACTTTTATATCAACATTTTGATTCAATCACATTCACATATATTCCAAGGAAATTTAATCAAATAGCAATTAATATGTCTAACCTAGTATTAAATTGGAATTTATCCCATCAAGCTACCATTACACATACATAACTCATCAACAGTCTGTCACAACATATAAATTAACCATCATAACCAAAAAACATCATCACATGTGAACATCACAAAGATCCCAAAAGGTATATCCATATATATCAATATCGATCAAATGTGCCATCGATGTTTACAAAAAATATTACATATGCAACAACCATAGGTAGGTGAACCACCTCACCCCTATAAATAAAAAATCAGTGTCCCAACACCATATACAAAACGGGATCACAAGCCTATACAAAAATAATCATACAGGGGCACTCAGGGCACCTCTAAAGCTCCACCACATGGTCCCCTCTTAGGAGGATGTGCCCCACCAGCTAGGGGTCCCTCAGGTCCTGGGGGTAGTCACCCAGTCATCACCGCACCCACTACAACTTCCCTACAGACCACCATCCACCACTCCAATGGAATACCCACACACTACTCCAGGACTACCTTGTCCTGAATACTTGACCACATGCCCTTAGGAACTCCCTGTAGTCCCACCTCCAAGCGATGACGAATATCCTCAAACTCTCCCCCGGCCCCCGACGGAGGAGCATGAGAAGGTCCTACACCCGGGTCATCTTAACAACGTCTCTTGGGTACTCTCTCATCATCAACGAGCCTCTCCCTAGCATCCTGCCATCATCGTCTCTCCCCTACCCGAATCTCTCCCGATGGTGGTCGCACAGGCCCCTGAAGAGCCGACGCTTTGACCAACTCAACCTCGCGCCCGCGAGGTCCCACATCTGCACACACAACGAACATATGATAGAATCAACATCTGTATATACATAACAAACATTCTACACTATATAAAAGATCAAAAACATCAAATCTAACATCATACCTCTGTGGTCGAACACCTCTGCAGGAGGTAGCACCATATCCGGATCATCCCGGAAGTCCACCCCAAAATACAGATATCACAGTATGCTTTGTGGCATCTGACACCACACCTATGTAGCCTTGGCCATGAAATAATGGCCACCCTCCCCACCACCATGGAGAACCAGAATCGTCACCCACTACCTCAGTCATGGCTCTCGCATTCCTGGGTCATCTAATAAAACTCTCGGGCGCAACATGGGCACCCTCTCCAAAAACCATGCCACCAAGATCGACCCAAAGTAAAAATCCCTCGAGTCAGTAGCTCGACACCTATCGAGTTGCCCCACCATCTTGGCATGCCGCATCAAGCCCCAGGCAAAATTCTCACCCCCAATTCCCTCTGCATAATCCTTAGGTGACCCCCATTAATCTGCTGAGTTGCGAGAGATCCATACAGTCTCACAATCATCGATGAAACACATCGATGCACCAGGGCATCCATCACCCCAATCCTTATCACAGAGCTGGACATGTAGTCCTCTCCCGAATAATAGGTCTGGGCTAGGACATCCAACTGCCCATCCCCAGGTACTATAGGCTCGACAGGTAGCAGGGTCCCCCGAAAAAGGAGCCCAATAAAAAAATATACATCCTCTACAATAGAGAATGTTAGGTGCTCACCTTGCATGATGAAACACTTCAAATATGGACTCCACATGGAAATCAGGAACTACAAAAGGTACTCCTGTTCCCTCACCAACAACCACTCAAAAAAATTCAGCAACCCATAGGCTGCCAAAGCACCACGAACAACTGGCTTCTCATCTCTTACCGCCTCTCTCAGGCAGGCCCAATCCCTCTCCCTCCAGTGGATCGACATCATCAACTGGTAGCCTACATTCACACATACAAGATTTGATCAGCCATCATAAAAACAAAAAACCTCCAAAAAAGACAAATTTTTACACCCTTTAGCTTTGCCTCAAAGGCGTGGCTTCTTTGCCCACAGGCGTGCACATGTGCGCGCCTGTTCACCCCAATGTTGCACCCTCATGCGTGACTATTGGAAATACAGGGGTGCACCCATGCGCCCCTGTCACATCAACAGAGGTGCATCCTAACATGCATGTTCTCTCCACAATTGCGCACACATGTGCAACTGTAAGGAACACAATCGCGCATGGATGCGTTGTTGTTCCTTACACAGGCACGCATTCCATGCACGCCTGTTTTCCCTATTTTTGGTGCCCCTGTGCATGGCTCTCCAAATTACAGCTGCACACTTGTCCGCGTGAAACACTCGATCTCCCGTGCACTAAGGGGACCACCCTAAAAAAAACCCTTGTACGGCCATCCGTACAAGCCCTACCTAAAAAATAACCCCTAGCTATTGTGCAGGAGGATACGACCACTAACCTAAAACTCGTTGATCCTAAATTGGCTGGCTTGATCTCTCGAAAAATATCTCCTCAAATATCTCATACAATCACTCTGGAAGCAAGTACAAATGAGGTGGCAATATGGGCCCTATAGCTATATATAGTCCATTTTTCCACAGTTCCATACTCCAATCCGGGAGCTCCGAGTGTTCGTTTTCTGATCCGTCTTTAGCCACGGGACCAAGATCCCGCCACCTACACAGTCACAGCCCCTAGGCCACCATCCATCCTTGGCCCCCAGGGATAATTTTTCTCACATCACGTCCAGGTATCCATGCTTATGTTCAAAATGATCAAATAACCGTTATATGTTCTTTATCTTTAGATATTTTTCACGTCGGGTATTTGGTTTTCATGTGTTCAAGTACTTGGTCACCACCAATCAGCACGACCCTTTTAGGTATAAAATCGCTACTGGTATGTAATCATTCCCTATGAATATCAATTGTATCTCCCAGTCACACCCTCTGAGATTTTCCTCTAAGGTCCCCCCATCTGGCTTTGCAGTACTCACACCTCCATTGAATTTTAGTACTGTCACTTGGTAGCACTCTTCCCCACCTGAGTTGTCCCATTCATAGTTCCCCTTCACACTTTGACACTCATGCTGCATTCACCCCCTAGGGCTGGGAGTCCTCATAGTCTTTGCATTACCGAGAATTAGCCGCATTGTCCTTCTCTTCATTTTGCTAACTTCCACCTAGTGGACTCCCACATAATCTCATCGTGATTCACCTTTTGACTGCACCTCCGCAATATAATTATCCCTCCATCTCATCCACCATCAGTTTTCCCATCTGCATATTTCCGTCCATTCATTTTACCTAATACAGAAACCCACCTATGGGGCCCCCACCCTCTACCTACTTTCAACACAACTTGTGCCCTCACAAGCCAAGCCATATTACACTAGGGCACCTATTTCTGTATCTGTACACTTTTCCCAACTGATTCTTTATTTATTGGTAATTGTAAAAAGCCTTGGTTTCCAGTCTTTACATATCTTCTTGTCATCACCCTTGGTGACCTTTCTTTCCTGGTAGAAGCAACCCATGTCATCCTTGGTTGGGGCATTCATTACCTTCTCCTTCTGTTGACATCGTCCATAAACCCCGAGTATCCCATAGTCCATATACCTTTGATCACTAAGTTTGTCCACTTTGTCATGCCTCTGGCACAATTTAACCCACATCTAGTCGTCCCCCTGACACTAGATTGAGTTTCACAGTTGTTTCCACTCATACTTCACATATATCCCCAACCAGGGGCAGTCTTGAGTCTCACAACTTCTTGACTTCGTCCATGTTCCTCATCAGTTCCTGATCTCCTCCAATGGATTTCATGAAGCCCTCTACTTCTTGGATTCGCGTCTCCCTTTCTGTCGACATCAACACAGTATCTTGACTCTCATTACCTTTACAATGAGGAGTCTCGGATGACACAGAAAGAACCATCATTTCTTTCTGCTATTGTTGACCCCATAAAATTTGACTTCAACACTTTCTCATGTTGCGGTGGGTCTTACTTTGTGACTATTGCAGTTGTTTATTATATTTGCTGAAGAACTATGAAAATTTCTAGGCTATCAATGCATGCATTTCATCGACACTTCTTACCAGTTTCCTTACCCTTTTTCAGAGTTGGTTCACCATCATAATCATCCTTTGTCATTATCAAACCACCCCAGAGGGTGCTGCAACGATATACGTCAACACACAACTTCAGCTACTGCATTACACATTGTTGAGTTACATGACACGAGCATGGGGCATGCTCACCTCGTTTGTACACAGTTTTATTTTTTCACCCCTTACAAAAGGTTTGGGTCTTACAGGTTCCCCTCTCCCTCCAATGGGTCGCTCTTGATACTCCCCTCAACACTCTTTCTCACATAGTTACTCTCAATATAAGAAACATTGATGTATTTCGGCTATACGTATGCTCCTAACCTCACACATTGGGGGGCATCTGTTATCACTGAAATTTCATCCGCAAATGGTTACAGGAATCCAGCATCTTCAAAACACCCATTAGTTCATCCATGGCCCAAAAAATTCATTTCCAAAGGGCATAAAACTATACAACTGGTTCAAAAATCAGCATGCATAAAATATACAAAGGCAATGCACACACGTGCGATAGTCAAATAACGCCAGAAAAGCGCATATGTGCCTGATGCGTGACTGTGGACGACAAAAACTGCGCACACCTCAGAACGATGCATTTATGATTTTGGTCGGCCTTCCACCCACTTCTGGTTCATCTCCCAAGTCGATTTGACACCCAAATCCGAGTTGAATCTGAGTGTGGTGCTGGTTAAAGACCTAAGGGTACCCTAAAGAGCGCCTTATTCACACTAAGGACTGGTTGAATAATACCTCAAATATTTACTATAAAAAGAGCCCATGGGTGCACTATATTTTCAAGGAATTCATTTGTATTCTTATGCTTCCTATATTCTCTTGGAGGATCCTCTTTCCTCATCAAGAGGATACAAGCACCATTTTATTTGGGCCTTTGTATTGAAGCTCATCATGGAGCCAAGAGTACCCTGGGGAAGTTGGTGCATTCGACTGCAATTGTTGGATCAGATGTGAACTTTTGGGATCTTGTAGCCATTCATGGCAAACGGCTTGGAGCCAATATGGTACAATGAAGGAAAGAGATAAAAGGGATCATTCATCTTCATATTTTCATGAAAGTGCATCCACAACCACATTGTCTTTTCCTTTCTTGTAAATGATCTCATAATCATATCCAAAGAGCTTACTCACCCATTCTTGTTTCTCTGAGGAGGAAATGTGTTGTTCCAAAATTACTTGAGGCTTTGATGGTTTGTCTTAATTTGGAAGCATTGCCCCAATATATAAGGGCACCACAGATCAACAACATGAAGAATAGCCAACATTTCCTTTTCATAGATTGATTTGCCCAGATTTCTTTCAGATAGTTGCTTGTTGGTAAAGGCTAAAGACCAACCCTGTTGCATAAGGACAACATCGATTCCTTTCCCTGAAGAATTACATTCCAAGACAAAGGTATTTGTGAAATCAGGAAGGGCCGGGACTGGAGTGGTGCACATGTCCATCTTCAAGGTTTGAAAATCTTAAGCAGCGGCTGGGGCCCAAGTGAAAGAGTTATTTTTTAGGAGAGCAATGAGAGGTGCTGCAATCTTTTCATAATTCTTAACAAACTTGCGGTAATAACCTGTTAAGCCCAGAAATCCACGCAAGCTTTTGAGAGTCTTTGGGTCAGGCCAGTATTGCATAGCTTTAATATTTTTAGGATCCACCCTGACGTTGTCTTTTCCAACCTTATGACCCAAGTACTATATTTCTGAGGTGCCAAAAGCACATTTAGAATATTTCAGGAAACGTTGGTGTTGAGAGATTAGATGGAGAACTCGATCCACATGAGCAAGATGGTGTTTCCAGGTTTTTCTATAGATGAGGATATCATCAAAGAAAACTAATATAAAATGATGTAGAAAAGGATGGAAGACATGATTCATGAGGCTTTGGAAGGTGGAGGGGCATTACACAAGCCAAAGGGCATGACCAAAAACTCATAGTGGCCCTCATGAGTTCTAAAGGCAGTCTTGGGAATGTATGCCTCTTTCATACGTATCTAGTGGTAGCCTGAATGAAGATCAAGTTTAGTAAAGAATTGGGTGCCACTCAATTCATCCAGGAGGTCATCAATGACATGAATGGGAAATTTGTCTTTAATGGTAAGTTTGTTGAGGGTACAGAAGTCAGGACACATTAGCCAAGAACCTTCTTTCTTTAGGACCATGACCACAGGAGAAGAGTAGGGGCTCGTACTATGGTAGATAACGCCTACATTAAGGAGTTCCTGGACCATTTTCTCAATTTCATTTTTTGGGGAAAAGGGGTGACGATACGAACGAATATTGGGAGGAAGGCTTCTAGGTACAAGGGGAATGAAATGATCATGAACACCACGGGAAGGAGGGAGTCCCTGGGGAGTGGAAAAGACCACTTGATGTTTATAAAGGATGGCTTGGAGGTTTTGCGGCACTGAGGGTCTCTTTGTTACTCGTATGGCATGGATTTGGGCAATAACACCAGAATGACCTTTTCTGAGTAGCTTTTCCATGTGATGGGAACTAATGATCTCAGGTGAACCGACGATGATGCCTTGGAACTTATATTGGTGGCCCTACTGGTCAAATTTCATGGTTAATTCCTTGAAATCCATGAGAATGGGACCCAAAGTCCTTAGCAGTCTGCACCCAACACAAAGTCACAACCGCCCATGTTGATAGAAAACATATGAGATTTAAGGTGGTAGTCACCAATTTGGAGACACACATTTTCACAATGCCCTCCACATTTCATGGAGCCACCATTGGCAATCATGATTTGGAAATTATTGATGACATGGATGTAGCAATGAGTTTCTTGAGCAATGCGGCAATGAATAAAATAATGGGTGCTTCCACTATCAACCAGAATGATGACCTTCTGATGCTTGATGTAACCGATTAGCTTGAGGGTTTGGGAAGTGGAGAAGCCAGTGATATCATTGAGAGAAATGATCGGTTCTACTTCGGGAGGGTCTGAGGGAGGGGTTATGTCAATGGTTTCAGGTGACTTAGACACAAGGGGAGTTTCAACATCCTCTTCCGAAATATCCTCGGAGATGGCCATAAAAATATTTTGTTCCTTACACTTGTGGCCCAGGAAATATTTGTTATCACAATTATAACAAAGTCCTTTGAGTTGGTATTCAACCATTTCATCCCTGGTCAATTTTTGGATCTTTAGTGGAGAAGAGGGAGTTGTGGGATTTACTGGTTTAGGGCGAGCGATAAAGGTGGGTTTCCGGTTTTGAGAAGATACAACCTATTGTGATTATTTATCTCTTTTAGTATCCTCCACCCAACTCTGAGGCCAAGCCATGAGGACATGGGCCCGAATCGCATCCTTGAGGCCATTGATAAAACACTCTTGGAAAAAGGCATCAGACATGCACTCTGTCCAAAAATACATGCGCTCAAAGGAAGCTATAAAGTCTTCCATTGTTCCTAATTGTTTCAACTTTTTCAAACATCCCAAATGGTTGGTGTCAGTGTCAAAGCATTCATAAATCTCTACCACAAAGTGTGTCCAAGAAATATACCCTTGACGGGAAGTTTTTCTCCATTGCCACCATTGCCAACATTATTGATCTAGATGGAGAACACCATACTAGAGTTTGTCCAAGTCATCTCTAATGTCATATAAAGATAAATAATGTTCCATTTGGGTTACCCAACCAGTGGGGTCTGATCCATCAAATTTGGTCACCTCCACCCATGAAAGGCATCGGTCACGTTGAAAGTGATGATGTTGAAAGTTATGGGAATGAGAGGAATTTTCACCTTCAATATGTGGAGGTGATTCAGAGGAAGGGTTATCTGTAGGGACATGAATCTTGGTGCAGAGTCACGAAAAGATAGATTCTAGCTTGGTGGTCAGGTCTTGTTTGATTTCCTCCATTGAGGACTGTATGGTTGTATTGATGGCAACAACATTGGCACTGAGTTGTTTCACTTCTTGTTGGGTCTTGGTGAGACTAGATTGCAGGGTATTGAAGCGAGCTTCCAAGTCTTAGATGTGGGTATGGGCCATGAGGACGAGGGAACCGAAAAGGGGAGGATGGGGTCAATTTTTTTTTTCCAAAAAATGATATATATGAATTTGATAAGGGCAAAGATAAGAATACTGCAAGGATGAAATGCCCAAATGCTTAACCAAGAAGAAAAGTGTAGTTACTTGGAAACCCGAACATAGTTGCACAACAATAGATATTGTCTATTTTAATTTGTTTATGTTTATGTCCCCAAGGGTTAAATATTCAAGGGTTCTATAGACAAGGGTTTTCCCTGTGCCATAACTCTCCGATATACGTGTTGGGTCCAATAGTAGTACTCGTCCCAATATCTCAGGGCACTAACTAAGGAGGATAGACCGTACCCTTAGCCGTACTACCCGACTACCCAGGTACTATAGATTATCTTCCCGAGTGATGTTCTCAGTGGCACTATAGCAGTCAGGAGGTCGATCAGTTTATCTAAAGAGGGCTTCAAGAAATCTAGGTTGATCTGTACATAGGTGTTGTCTAATGCGCTACCACTCGAAGGGGTACCAACAGGGGTTACAAGGGTGGCCAACAGATGTGCGCTTAAGAACCACTTGTATTTCCTGTGTTTATGAATCCCTCAACCACAGGTTTATGCGCTTAACGACAGATCTCTGTGGATTAAAGATGTTGGAATATGTCTCTACCCTGAAAAAAAATTTACCCACAATTTCTGCCAAGGAAAGTGCTTTGATACCACTTGTAATATACTAGATATAAAAAGTATGCAGAATAGAAATAGAATGCTAGAAATGGCAGAAAAACAACAATATAACCAGAACAATCACCATAATAACATTAAGATGATATAAGAATAACAACAAAAATAACACTTTTATTCTGAGATCAATGTTCATGGGCCTCTTCAAGGGGGCAACCTCCAGTCGAGCAGAGCTCTATTACAATAATATCCAAGCTAGGGTTCTCATATCCTCGACTCCTATTTATACTAAATATGTCTATCAAAAGAAGCATCTAGAGGAAGATCCTTCTAGAAGCATAAGCTTCTATTAGGTCTTCTTACTTTCGACTTATTCTATTTTATTGCAAGGCCTTATTAATATTCACCTTTATTACATCTGAATATATTGTTCTATCTATGTGAGGGTTAGGACCCTAACACTCTCAGGGTGGTACCATTTAAACTCCATGGACACCTAATACTATCTCATTGGCCACCTGATTCTATTCAATATATGGTTATTAAATGTTAAAAGAATATCAAAATGCTATGGTAAATCTAATCATAACAAAACTAATGAAAATATAACATGGTTTCAAAGCTAGTTTCCTTCATAATAGTATAGCCACTGGAAGGAAGATCGTAAGATTTGTTGCTACATTGTATCGGTGCATAGACCTAAACTTGAAATCGCGTTGACCACTTATTATAAAGTTGTTGGGAGAAATTCCATCATAGATTAGCTCTCCTTTCCCTAGCACACTTTCTACATATCTCAGGTTGACTTTCCATCAAAGTTTAATTTTTAGGGTTTTAGGCTTGTTGACATTTTCCTGGACATTGAACCTTCTGATTCAGATTTCTAACTTTTTCTTGTTCTTTATGTAATGTCTCATATTAGAATAAAAAGCTATATGGTTCACTTGTATATAAGATGAGGTTTTTTACAGGAGATGTACACTTGACAAAAGGAAATTTATCCAAGAAGTGACAATATATCAAAAGGGATATTAGATCTAGTTCACTCAGAGGAAGCCCAAGATTTGGAGGCACCGGTGACAATGTCTTCTATAGTATATAACAACTCAAATGGGAAAAGCAACAACTAGACTCCAAGTCATAGGTGATAGCTCTGATAGGGATCTATAATGACGGTTGCATGAGGAAACATATTAGATGGTCTCTAGATGAGACATGGAGCAGACTATCCAGACATAGATTCATGCACATGACAGTACACATCCATGTACCAAAAGAGAAGAGGACAAAGTTAAATTCTTCTGGAAAGAAGGGTACTTTTGCACGATACATAGTATCTCATATGGATATTTATTGTAATGATCAGAAGGTTCTGAGGATGACTATACAAATCCCTCTACTTCATTTGATCACTCTTCAAATCATCAGGAAGAGTTAGTAGAGCTAGAAGGGCCTATCCAAAAACGTTGCAGTGATTAGGAAGAGACCAGCATGGTCATGTGGTACTTTGCAAGATGAAAAGGGAATACGGTTATATGGCATTGATGAGCCATATCATGAGGAGGAGCAGATGGCTCTGGAGATTATATAGACTCGGAGGGAGTTAAGATTCAGAGGGAGCATACAGACTCAAAGTGATCATGATCTCAGAGAGAGTCATTTGACTTAGATGAAGATCAGATCATTCAGAGGAAGTTCCCCCTCAAATTCAGGTGGGAGAGAGAGACGTCTTCTAGAACTGACAAACATGTGCCATGCATTGAGGAGGCTAGATCGAATCTCCAAAGACTTGGAGGAGATATGACACCTCCTAGGAAGATTCCCTTGTTTCAGTATAATTTTCTACAGTGATAGAGGAAGAATCTAGTCAAAAGGACTGGGATATGGATCTTTCCTCAGTTCTAGAGAGAGAAAGAGATCCCACGAGTTTTCCAGTTATGTAGCACTAATGAGGAGGATAATTGATTCAAAACCTTTCACTTATGAGGAAGATGCTAAGAAGCAAGTGTGGAAATATGCCATGATGGAAGAGTATCAATCCATCATGAAGAATGATGTGTGGTAAGTGATTCCAAGAACATAAGGGAATTCAGTGGTGACTTCCAAGTGAATCTACAATATCAAGCATGCTTAAGAATGCAGCATAGTACAAAGCAATATTTGTGTCTATAATATTCTCCCAGAAAGAGGGAGAATATTATGATGAGACACTTTCTCTAGTATCTAGAAAAAGTGTACATAATATTAGCCACAAGATACATGAGGATTATCATGTCTACAAATTGAAGAAATATTTGTATGGACTTAACCAGGCACCTAGGGCATGATATGCCAGAACAAACAATTATTTGATGAGCTAGGGGATGGTTTCGCCTTGATACTAAATGAATTGTTTCTTAAAGGGGATGAGTAGGTCATAGATGGGTGCAAGAGGGAGATCACTTTAGAGTTTGAAATGAAGGATCTGGATTTGATGGGATTAGAGTTGTGGTAGAGGCTAGATTATATTTTCCTTAGCCAAGGAAAACATATGCAATTGAGATATTGTAGATATTCAGAATGACGGACTGCAAGTCCATGACCACACCTATGGTTAAAAATATGAATATTTTGAGTGATTCATATTCATATTTGGTTGATCCCACGATTTACAGATAGTTGATCGGATTCTTGATGTACCTGGTTAACACTAGGCCGAACATATGATTTGCAGTGAACACTTTGATTCAGTACATGGTTGAGCCTAGACATGTACATTGGATAGCAACAAAACATGTGTTGAGGTATCTACATGGTATGGTTGGATATCGACTTAGATATGTCTCAGACGGTGCAGTAAATATACAAGGTTATACAGACTTTGACTCAGTGGATATTGAAATGGACAGGAAAAGAGAATTAGGATGTCGCTTCATGTTGGGATCATGTATGATCTCATGTTTAAGTAGAAAACAAATTTTAGTGGCACTCATTACAACAAAGGTAGAATATATTGCATCTAGTGTTGTAAGTCGTGAAGAAGTGTGGCTTAGAATTTGTTTACAGAGTTATTTGATCCATAGTTGGAGCCAAATTTAATACATTGTGATAATCAAAGTTGCATAAATCTTTCATATAATAATTTATTTCATGACAAGTCAAAGAATATAGAGATCAAATATCATTACATCCAAGACATTGTGCACAAAGGAGCAGTGGAGCTTCGATACATATCCATAGATGAGCATATAGAAGACATTCTCACCAAGCCTCTGTCTATAAAGAACTATGAGTACTTCAGAGACAAGCTTGGCATGATGCAGAATGTCCACCCTCATTAAGAGGGAGGTGTGATTTTTCTCCTCCAGCAAGCTCTCCCTATGGCCAAGGGTTTCCCAGATCAGTCATAGTGACTGAGGGAGTAAAATGTAGTCTGGTACAAGTATTTTCTATGCCATGTGAAGTGGCTAGGTGTGAATTGGAATTGTAGCATGGTCTTAGGACCATGGCATATCCTTGGGGCTATGGTAGTAGTCATTCCCAGTGAATGGGTGTGAATGGGACTACTAGGAGAGGAAAAACATCATAGCATAGTCGTAGAGACTATGGTGGTAGACTTGTACTATTGGATTCTCATAGCATAGTCGTAGAGACTATGGTGACAGTCTTGTACTACCAGATTCTCATAACATAGTCTTGGAGACTATAGTGGCAGATTTGTGCTACTAGATTCGTAGTTGTGGAGACTATGGTGGTAGATTCATACTACTAGATTCGTAGTCATGGAGCTATGGTGGTAGCTTCATGCTACTAGATTCGTATTCATGGATACTATGGTGGTATCCTTGTGCTACTAGATTTGTAGTCGTGGAGACTATGGTGGTAGATTTTTGCTACTAGATTCATAGTTGTGGAGACAATGGTGGTATCTTTGTGCTACTAGGTTTGTAGTCATGGAGACTATGGTGGTATCTTTTTTCTACTAGATTCATAGTCATGGAGACTATGGAAGTAGTCTTGTACTATTGGATAGCATATTTGTAGAGACTATGGAGGGAGTTTTGTACTACTGGATAGCATAGTCGTGCAGACTATGGCGATATTCTTGTATTACTGGATAGAGTAATCATGGATACTATGGAAATAGTCTTGTACTATTGGATAACATAGTCATGAAACTATGGTGGTAGTATTGGAATACTATATAACATATTCATGATACTATGGTGATAGCCTTGGTGCTACTAGATTATTGCAGTGTAGTCATAAGACTATGGTGGTAGTCTTGGGACTACTAGAAGAAAACATCTTGGAAGAATACCTCCCTAGATAAGAGGGAGTGTTGATGTTTTTTGTAGTAGCAAGAGGTATTCCCTCCTGGAAAACCTTTCATAGAGAAGAAGAAGATTCCATAAGTCAAAGGAATACCATTGAACAGTTCAAGAACACCCAAAAAATGAATAAAGTGAAATAGAATACCACATAAGAGAAGTTGCCCCACAGGAAAATAATAAAGAGGAAATATAATTTCCAGGAAGAGAAGTCATCCCACAGAAAAATAATAAAGTAATTATGAAGACCCATAATAAGAAGTCATCCCTAGACAGGATCCCATATTAGTATAAATACAAGGATGGAATATTTCATTTGCACAGACACACAGTTCTCCTTCTCCAGTGTGCACTAGGAAGTTGCAGCTGCAGTTGTGACAGTTTTTCTATTTTTGGGTTATGGTTCTCTTGGTGAGTACGCCCTACTTGGGAAGGATATTTTTGGTGGATATTGGTGGTTTCTCATGTGCACTACCTCTGGAAAATGTGTGCTAAGATTGTGTGGTGATTCTCAGTTGTTATGTGCCAGTTACATTTGTAGTTGCAGTTACAGTTGTAGTTGCAGTGCCAATTGTAGTTGCAGTCGCAATTGCAGTTGCAGTTACAATTGCAGTTGCAGTTACATTTGTAGTTGCCGTTACCAGTTTCCATTTCTATGGTGTGCTATCTTTCTCTAGTGATGTGCCTATATTGTGCCAATTTTTTGGTGCTACTTAGTTGTCTACCCTCACTTGGGTTTTACAAGAAGAAGAGATAAGTATTTGTTATCATGGTTTCTTCATTGTTAGTTTTCTCTTATGAATAGATCTTCTTCATAGTTGTATTGTAATATTCTCTCTAAGAAAATTTGGTCGTATTTTTCCTCGAGTTTGGGGTTTTCCCAGGATAAATCTTTGTGTCTTCTTGTGCTTGTTTATTTGTTGCTTATATATATATATATATTCCAGTATATAGTTATTGAATGTTAAAAGAAGATCAAAATGCTATGGTAAATCTAATGTTAAAAAAACTAATGAAAATATAACACACATCACATGTCTGCCACTTCAGTTGACACATGGCCTCCATGTCATGTTGAGATTAGCATACAGAAAACATCCTAATTTTTCCCAATTTTTTTGTTTTTTTCAAAATTTCCAAATATGCCCAAATTCATAATTTATTTTGGGCCACCATTAAAATCTGTGATTAATATCCATATTTCCAATTTTATACCTTTAATAATCAATACAACCCCAACACTTGTAATTCAATTCCTGTACGTTGAATTTCTCATGAAGTTTTTTGTGGAAATTGGAGCTTTTGCCCAATTTTGCCTATTTTCACCATGGTCACTCTGCAAATTTCACTATTTCGACCATTTCATCCAGATAAATGCTAATTCAACCACTGCAACAATAAATTACTCATGTGCATTGTTGGTTGATATTCATGGGTTTGAATCTCATTCAAATTTATTCACAAATTGGGAAATTTTACAATTTCCGCCATTGTATTGTAATTTGAAATTTGACCTTCTCCAGGCCCAAATTTGTTCATTCTGCAATTAAAATTTGGGAATTTCCAATTGCTGTCTAATTCCCCTCAAAATTCTCATGAAATTTCCACAATTTCACTACAATAATTTTGGCAAACAAGTTGCAGGTATCCATTTCTGGCATTTCGTCGAATAGTTTTCTTGCATAATCTATAAATTTCACTTTTTCACTCTGCTAATTGTCCCATGCAATCTCAGTGTTGAAAACTGGATCTCTGATACCACTTTGTATGTCCCCATTACCAACAACTCAACATAATTTCTTTGATAACATTTAATTTCTCTGCATACGAACAAGAATGCATTCTTAACAACATATAATGTCAAACATAATTATAACAGAGAAACCAAAATATATTTAACTCAATTATAAACATAATAGAACATAAATAAATACATTACACACAATAAACAACATGTAAATATAATTGCAACATACACAAAAAAAATAATACTCATTAGAAGGACACATATATGTTTCTTTAAAAACACCAACTGTGTGTAGACCTTCTTTGTTCCTCCCAGCCTTAGACTGGACTTCTCATAACTCTTAGCAATGGGTCACCCCTGAGCCAGGGCTAAAACTCCACTAGGAAAAAGGAATCCTAAGCCAGGATAAGGTCTGTAAATAGCCAAAATACCTAGACTAAGGTTCCAACTATGGAAGACAACCTATAGTCCCTCATTCCCCACATGCTTGCCCCACCCCAGGAAGTGTGTCCCTTCTCTGCTCAATGGCCCTTCGGCTATCCCACTTCCCTTCTGGGCTTCAACAACAAGCCATACAAGAATTCTTAGAGCCCTATAGTTGTATCTTGGCACCTCGAAAATCCATTCCCAACAATACTCTCACCTAGGGAGAATGATCATGGGGCTAACAACCCACTTCTTCAATAAAACACGGGCATGAAAACCTGCCTCTTCATCCAAATTTTACCCAGAAACTTCTTTCAATCTTCCCAAGTGCTAGTATGGCTAATGGTTGTAGAGTGTGTATGAAGGATCCCCTATATTGATGGAATAATGTGTGAATAATAGGAAAAAGTACTAAAATTCCACTTTAAGTATGCATGTTCCCAACTTGACACTTGTCATGTTGTAAACTATCTTGTCCCCACTTGGGTGACATGTTTCCCCATCCTTATAAATTAGGATATATTTATATCCATAACTTTGTATTTAAGGAATATTAATATAATATTCCATTGGGATTAATCCCCCTTAGCTTATCCCTTTTTCCTAAAATATTAGCCCCCCTTTCCCTTTCTAGTGGAGTTTATCCCCCCATACTCTTTTTCCTAGTTGGTCTGCAGCAATGATGGACTTTGTTAATAATATGAATGATTACATATTACAATAATATGTTCACTATCCTTTTAATATCTAGGTTCTCTGGCCCAATAATCACATAGGAAATTGGCCTATAATATCCCGGCTCACCAACCTATATAATAAAATTACATTTACATTGGGGATCAACCTGGGGGTATTACATTCCCCTCCCTCTTATTTATGCATTGACCTCAGTGCATTACATACAATGTACAATCCAAAATTCTTCAATAATCTCCTTTCCTTTCCTTTTGAATCTTGTTATCCTTTTGTGCTCTTCTTTTCAAGAAACGGATTCATGTCTTCATACTTCAACTAGAATTCATTTTCTTGATTTAATAGAATGACTTCAAAAAATAATTCAACCCACTGTAGCATTCTTGACATGCCTCTTCCTTGTTGCACTCACCCTTTGAGGCTCAAAAATCCTTTCATTGTTGCACAGTCCTTCAATGATCCATCTTGCCAAGGATTTCACACACAAGGAGAACACCAACTCATCTCCAGACCCCCACTAAGGATCTGTATTTTTGTAAATCATAGGAATCCAATGTCCCAATAGTAGCCTTTCTTCCTAAGAAGTCCAACTTCAATAATTATCATTTGATCTTTATCACACAAATACAGTCAACATGTGATAATATCATAACAATTTCAATTAGAATTTCAAAAGGTTTGCATAAGGAAATTCAAATTTTTCCCAAGTATGAAAATTCCATCTCATATTTTCTTGGTTGTTGCAGTAGCAAGAATCAGTCTTTATGATGGCTTCTAGTAGTGCCATACTTGAGACCCCTTTTCCTGCAATACTTCCATCTTGCATTCAGTCAAATAAATTATTAGTATTTCCTATACAATATATGTTTATTGCAATAGCTACAAAATTTTACAAAGTGATCTTAGAATTGTTAATTATTAACAATTCAATCGCTTCTATCAATCCATTTATTATTGTAGTGATTTTTTCATTACCTTCACATGTATTATCAACAACTAAGTTTTTCCTTCTCTATCCATCATTATTTTGTTTCCTTGACAGAGATTTCTTGTATTCCATCTTCATGCAACTACTTTAAATTGCAACTGTCTTGTTGCAATATCTAATAGCTCCTGAAATGTTCTTGACTTCATGATTTAGTATTAAGAAAAAAATTTCATTTGTTAGCATAATCATTTCCATAAAATATAATATATTCATGTATTCACTAAAATACATTCAATTATTCCTTCAACTTACAAAATTCTATATTATCATGCATGTGTGCAAATTTACCACTTTCATGATTTATTCATGCATACTATTCAATGCACCCTTGCATTGATTTTATAATTCCATTTATCTAAGTCATGTACACCACCATGGTGAATTAAAAGTTCTGGTCAATGCCTTGACAAATAATCCATACACTTCCTATTACCTGTCTAACCATTTGGCTGACTTCCTTTCCGACCCAAACACTACAACAATAATAGAATTCTATGGTGCTATTTAGTGTTAGAAAAAATGTTGCAGTCCAAACATTAGCTATAAGTAGGAAGTTTCCTTGGATACTTGTGTGTCTCTATATCATTTCCATATCCAACCATTTCATGGCCTCAAACATGACTAGCTTTACTGGAATTCATACCTACAACAAGGTCATACCCTTTTATTGATTTGGTTATTAACTCATAACCAACAAATTCATGACATGATAGTATATCACATATATGCATTCAAAAGATAAAAAAATTTATAATTATCACATGCCTTTAGACTTTACCACACCTAGTGGTATCTTATTTTCATTAATGCATTCAAATTATACAATACTGTCATTTTATAAAATAAATTATGGCTGAGGGAATTCTTCCCTAAATTTCCTTCAACAATTATGCAACATAAATTCATAAAATTCATACCTACCACATACTTGCATAGCTTCCATTAAATTAATTTGTTGCTACTTGATTAGTAGGTAGCACTAGGAGTTCCCATGCCTCGTTCAAAAACCTCTTATGCAACATTTTGTCTTTTTGTAGCTTCATTTTATATGGATGACTTCCATATGTAGTAACATCATCGATAGCACTTGCAACAATGCAATAGATTTCCTCTTTCTTGGCACAACAACCACCATTAGCAACATCATATTCTTATATATAACCATAGACTACTCCTAGTCTTTAACATGTTATATATATATATATAGCAATCTACATTCTCTAATGCATATCTATATACACTAAGAATACATCTTTAACACGCTTATAATTGCATATGTAATCTAACTTCTAGTGCTATGTATGGTTGTCCAACAATCCATATCAGATTTTTGGATACAACAATTGGAACAACTTCTACCATCATTCACAATTCTCTTTGTTGTTCCTGGCTATCCTCAATTTCCCTGAATTCCCATTCCCTCTTGTGCTCTCACAAAAATCATTATGTCGGATTGTTATCTATCATGGGAAACATGTTTTAGCCAAATCACACTTAATCACTTAACAGTTTCATCCATATATTATGTTGATAATAAACTCATCCTTAATCTATTTCTTGGATTCGTCTGACCAAATTACATTTCCATCCATGCTCTCTTATTGACTTTAGATCTTCAACCTCCATTTAATTTTATGGACCAAACTGATTCATCCTTTCCTTGACTAAACACTTCAACACTTGTATATGCTTGAACCATTCTTTTCTCCTTTCCTCATCCATTTGGTTTCAACTTGAATTGCATCATCACTTTCTAGCATATTGCAATGCTACACAATGTCTTCTTTTCCAGATTCATAGAGATTAACTGGAAGTAGTTGACATTGCTTTTACTTTCCATCATAGATTCCAATGATACTTTCAACCTCCTGGAATGTCACCTCTATATATTTTCCACCTGAGATGGATTCTTTTTAGGTAAATTATCTTTTTCATTCTTTACCAAGCATAGAACCATTTCCTTCTGCATGGTTCCTTAGTGATTTTTGTTCAAAAACTTCATTTCCCTGTTTATGCTCCTCTTGAATTTATATCTCCAAGCTACTTGGTAAATAGATTCAACACTTTTGGAATGCATCAACAATCCTCTTCTATTGTTGTCACCCCCCATGGAGTGTTTTCATGCACCCTTATTATCTTGACATTCACCTCATCATTTCTTATTCCATTATCCTAAGATGTTCAAGGACTTGAATCCATCATATACTATTTATTCCCTTTATTAAAAAACCCTTCCTTGAAACTTGACTACATTCTTCTAGATCCAATTTGTACATAATGCTTTGCTTATGCATCAATCAGTCTTCTTGAGGATACATGTACCTTCATTACTTTGTTGCTGAAGTTCTAGCATTCATACCATGCTTCCACTGCACTACTCAGATTACAATAATGGGTGTACTACTCTCAACCATATGATTGATCCTTGGAGATGTATCCCTTATCTCCAACCCATTGTTTCTCTTTATCAAAATAAATATAATTTTAACCTATCAATAATTTAGAGCAGATATGCCCACACTGTACTACCTTATATGTACATTTCCATCCTTTAGAGTGAATGGAATTTCACTACTTCATTCACTAAATGATATACTCTTATACCCAGATTCCATTGAGAACTCTGATTAACATGAGTGGATATCCTGTAGTGGACTCCAAAGACTTTATGGTTTCACATAGACTCATATCTTAACATTCTTTAGTCTTGGCATTTAATAATCTTGTGAGATATTCTTGACATAAAATTTTGTCCTCAAGTTCCTCTGTTCATTCTTGATACAAGGTCCAAACTCTTTCATATTATATAAAACCATCCTTCCATATATATATATATATATAACTTTGTCTTTAAGGAATATTAATACCATATTTCATTGGTCTTAAGTCCCCTTAAATTGACCCTTTTCCCTAGACTCTTAGCCCCCCTTTCTCCTTCTAGTGGAGTTTATCCCCCCATAATATTTTGTTTGGTTGGCTTGCAACAATGATGGATTTTATTAATAATATGAAGATTGCATATTACAATAATAGGCTCACTGGAATTTTAACATCTAGGCGCTTTGGCCTAATAATCACATAAGAACTTGGCCTATAATATCCTGGCTCACCAGCCCATATAACAAAAGTATATTTACATTGGGGATAAACCTGGGGATATTATAATCTGAGTCCCAATTTTATTTTATCACGAGTTGCAACTCACCTCCTCAAGCCATTCAAGGACATGTTGACAATTTGGTCAAAGGGAAAACAATTCAAACCGAGTAGCATAAGAAAGTTTCATAACGTCCCACACATCTATTTGGCCAAGGACAATGTGACCACGCTACCCACAATCACCCAACACAATGTTCTTCAAAATAGACCTCTTTTTCATAAATTACACAATGCCTCATTGAGAAAAACTTTAGTTCCAGACATCCTCCATCAAATGATTTTCTAAGAAATGGAATGATAATAGAGGGGACCCACTAGATGAAACTCAATTCCCTAGATCCAATGCAACCGATAGTTCATCCATATGAGTCCTGGTTTGAGTTTTATCGTGAGTTTCAACTCGCTTCCTAAATCCCATTCAGTGAGATGTTGGCAATTTGGTTCGGGGGCATAAAATCCCAATCGAGAAACATACTAAATTTCCTAAGTTCATGCACATATTTTTGGCCAAGGCCCATGCGACCATGGTAACCACAATCACATGACATAGTGTTCTTGAAAATCGACCTCTTGTTCAGAAATTGAACTGTCCTAGTCCCATAGATCCTCCAACAAATGTTTTTCTGGGAAATAAAATGACAGCACAGGGGCCCCACTAGTTGAATCCTAATGCCCCATATCCAATGAAACTAATGGTTCATCCAATTGATTCTTGGTTTTATTTTTATCATGAGTTGCAACTTGCTTCCTCACGTCATTCAAGGAAATGTTGGAAATAGAACTAGACCTAAGCCATGACCATGACATAGACCTATAGATATACCTAAACCATGACCTAATGTTATAGGATAAATTAGTATATGCAGACATTAACATATCTCCCTATATCCACCTAGATCTAGAACAAAATAGGATAGGACATGATGCTTTCCCTAAGTTACAATCATTGAATTTGTCATTGAAGAAGGAATACGTGACATACCTTTAGATATCGCTTCCTTATTTCTTTGTTGTCCCTTCTTTGCTTTGGTAGCCTTGTGATATCAGATCTACAACGACACAAATCGACCAAGGTGAAAGCAACAATAATATATTCAATGAAGACCTAAACACGTGATCAAGGAGTCATGTAATAAAATAAAAGTGATTTTATGGGAAAGGGACATGCCAATGTATTATATTAAATGAAAGTAGAAGATACAACCAGATTGCCTTGATGTTGCAAGCTCCTTTCAGTGGTCCACACTTGCATTAAGAAGATCCACTATGTCTTGATGGACAAATGGAGGCCTCAAGCATCAATTCAAACAAGATTCCTCACACAATTCTGAATCTATTCTTTCATCAATTCTCTATTCAATCTTGCTTAACCTCTTCCTTGAGAAACCTTTCATTCTCCTATATAATGAAAGGTTNTCAAACAAGATTCCTCACACAATTCTGAATCTATTCTTTCATCAATTCTCTATTCAATCTTGCTTAACCTCTTCCTTGAGAAACCTTTCATTATATAGGAGAATGAGAGATGGTTAAAGGGATGAGGATGATCCCACTAAATCTGAGAAGTCAGTAGGATGCCAACCATGCAAATTCCAACTCATTTTTCTAGAAGATCCTCTTCTAGAACCTTCGCAACCTCTTCTTCCTTTTAATCTTTGAAGCAGGTTCACACCCCGCTTATAGAGAAAACTGCGAACACCTCGCAATCCAAGTATAGAGTAGCCTATGAGAATTAGGGTTTTCACACCCTACAATATATGCAGCCTACGAACTCATCTTAAAAATGTGTTTTGTAGAAGAAGACAACAGTCACTTTTCTCAGGAAAAAAGTCCTTATGAGAGCCTGAACACATAACTGTAGAGACATCACTAAAGTGACCAAAATAATGTGTAACACCTAAACCTGTACCTAGACCAAGAATTAGACCTAGTCCATTACCATGACCTATACCATGACATATACCATGACCTAGACAATGACCTATACCATGGAAAGACAAGGCATGACAATGCAAGACATGGAAAGGCAATGTCTAGGTATAGGTCTAGGTATAAGTATGGCAATGCAAGGCAAGCGAAGGAAAGACATGAAAAGGCCAAGAAAATGTAGACATGGTAAAGCAAGGAAAGGCAAGATCTAGGTATAGGTCTAGGTTTGGGTCTACATGCTATATCTTGTTATAAAAGTTGTTGAGTTGAAAGATTAGTTTTTATTTCTTTGATTTTAAATAAGGCCTTGAAGTTATGTTTTTTTTCATGCAATCCAAAAGAAAATATGGATCAATAGTATAATTAGACTACACCATAAGGATGGAACATAAACCTATTTAGTGACATTCCTTTCTATGTAAATCCTATTAATTATGATAATCCATGTTTCACAACTATGAAGATACTAAGATATATGAATAAGGAGATCTTATGTTATAACATTGAAATTCTCATGCAATTTTTTTTATCTATGGTAGATGGGATAACAAGTTGTATAATTGCATGCTTAATGAATCCTTTGATTGTAATTTTTAGGTATTAAACTTGTTCATTTACTACAAGCATTATTTTTTTAAGAAAAAAAAAAGGTATTATACATGAATTCCATTATCTTTTTATTAAATTAAATTGAAAACAAATTGATTAGAAGTTAATTTACTTTGGAAATAATTTAATGGTGTTTATGATTATAGAGACAAATTTCTTGTGGGTGACTCAAAGGACAATAAATTATCTATAACGAAGAAAATAACTATATTTTTACAAACAATAAGTTTTATGAATATGATAATGGAAGTACCTTTTAGATGAATTATGGTTAGCATGGACAAGGCATGGTAAGGCAATGCAAGGCATGGCATGGAAACTAGAGGAAAGAAATGACATGGAAAGTGAATACAAGGCATGGCATGGAAAGTCAAGCCAAGGCAAGTCATGACATGACAAGTCAATTCAAGGAATGGCATGGAAAGGCAAGGCATGGAATGGCAAGGTAATGCATGGCTTGGAAAGGCATGGATTGGCAAGATAAGGAATGACATGGAAAGGAAAGACAATGAAAGGCATGCCATGACATGACATGGAAAGGAAATGAAAGATGTGGTATGGCAATTCAAGACATGGCAAGGCATGGCATGGCAAGAAAAGACAAGGAATGGTAAGGCATGGTGAGTCAAGGCAAGGAAATACATGGCATGGAAAGGCAAGGAATGGCATGGCATGGCATGGAAAGGAAAGGCATGGCATGGAAAGGAAAGGCATGTCATGGAAAGTCAAGGCAAGGCAAGGCATGGCATGGCAAGGAAATACATGTCATGGAAAGTCAAGGAAAGGAAAGGCAAGGCATGGCATGGCATGACAAGGCAAGGCATGACAAGGCAAGGCATGACATGACATGGAAAGGTAAGGAATGACATTGAAAGGAAAGACATGGAATATTATAGCATGGCAAGGAATGATATGGAAATACAATTCATGGCTTGGAAAGGCATGGATTGGAAATCCAAGGCATGGCATGGCAAGGAAAGGAAATGCAAGGCATGGCATGAAAATAAAATGCAAGGCATGGCAAGTCAAGGTATGGAAAGGAAATCCAAGGCATGTCAAGGAATGGAAATTCAAGACGAGAAAAGGCACGGCATGGAAAGGAAAGTAATGGCATGGAAAGGAAAGACATGGCATGGTAAGGAAAGGCATAACATGTAAATTCAAGTCAAGGAAAGGCATGACATGGAAAGGAAATGCATGGCATGGAATGGCATTGGAAGGAAAGACAATGTAAGGCATTACATGACATGGAGTTGCAAGGAAAGGCATGACATGGAAAGGAAAGGCAATGCAAGTCAAGGCATGGCAATTCAAGGCAAGGCAAGGCATGGCATGAAAAGGTAAGGCATGACATGTTAAGGAAAGGGAAGGAAATACAAGGAAAGTAAAGACAAGGAAATGCAACATAAGGTAATGCAAGGCATGTCATGGCATGGAAAGGCAATGCATGGCATGGAAAGGCAAGGCATGGAATGGAAATTCAAGGCATGGCATGGGAAGGAAAGACATGTCATGGTAAGACAAGGCATGACATGGCATGGCATGACAAGGTAAGGCAAGGCATGGCATGGAAAGGCAAGGCATGGCATGGAAAGGCAAGCCAAGGAAATGTAAGGCATCACATGACATGACATGGAAAGGCAAGGCATGGTATCGGAAGGAAAGGAATGACATAATATAGTATGGCATGGGAAGGCAAGGAATTTCATGGCATGGAAAGGCAAGGCAATGCAAGGAATGGCATGACATGGAATTTAAATTTAAGGAAAATAAAGGCATGGCATGACAAGGAAAGCCAAGGCATGGCATTGCAAGAAAAGGCATGGCATATCAAGGCAATGCATGCCATGACATGTAAAGGAAAGACATGGAATGACATCACATAGGAAGGAAAGGTATGGCATGGCATGGAAAGGGAAGGCATGGAATGGCATGGAAAGGAAAGGCATGGAACATAAATTCAAGGCATGACATGGCATGGAAAGGAAAGAAATGGAATGGAAATGAAAGGAAAGGAATGGAATAGCAAGGCAAGGCAAGGAATGACAAGGCAAGGCAAGGCATTGCATGGAAAGGAAAGGCGTGGCATGGCATGGCATGGAAATGCAAGGGATGGAATGGAAAGGAAAGGCATGGCAAGGCATGACATGGCAAGTGAAGGCAAGGCAAGGAATGGCATGGAAAGGAAAGGCATGTCATGGAATTTCATGGCATGGCAAGGCAAGGCATGGAAGGGCATGGCATGGAAAGGAAAGGCATGGAAAGGAAAGGCAAGGCAAGGCAAGGAATGACATGGAAAGGAAAGTAATGGCATGGCATGGCATGGAAAGGAAAAAACACTTAATTGGATGGAAAATAAATTTGTGATACAAAGTTAAGTCATATGTCCCTAGAAAAAAAGTTTTTTGTTTCTTGGGATGAGAAATGTTCCTTTTTTGTGATTCTTGTTTCATTGCAATCCACATTTTGATTTGAATTTTTCCTTGCATGATGTTATGGAAAGATATATTTATTGTTGTATAGGTTAAAATGGGAAGCTACATGGAAAGACATATAAGGAGAGATTAGTCTATTTTAGATTATACTGGCGTTCTATGGATTTGTAAATGTAACAACCTATGTTTTGGCCATAGACAGTTAGAACTTTAATTTTTACTTATCTTAGTGAGTCATTGCTTAGTATTTGTTGGGTTTAGTTAGAATCATATAGACATTTGATATGTACACATATGGATCTATTTATGTGTTGCAGTATATTATTTTTATTTTGATATGTTTATGATGATGATAGTTATGTGATTTGTTTAAACATGCAAATTGAAATGTGGAACTTTGGTATGTGGATACTAGTTCAAAATTATGTTTTGAATATATAATAGATGCAAGACCCCTTGTAAATAAACACACATTTCTTAATTTAAAATTAATACATATAAGGATTCTCATATGAAATTTGTAATGTATATGCATGGATATGAGCAATGTGATATCCAAATGAATATAATTTTGAGGTGACCAAGGCATGTCATGGCATGGAAATTCAAGGAAAGGAAAGGCATGGCATGGCAAGGCAAGGCAATACATGGAAAGGCATGACATGACAAAGAAAGGCATGGAAAGGCATGGAATGGAAAGGCAAAGCATGGCATGGCATGGCATGGCATGGAAAGGCATGGAATGGAAAGGAAAGGCATGGCTTGGCAAGGCAGAGCATGGCATGGAAAGGAAGGGAAATGCATGGCATGGCATGGCATGGAATGCAAAGGCAAGGAAAGGCATGGCATGACATGGTATGGAAAGGAAATGAATGACATGGAATGGCATGGAAAGGAAAGAAAATGCATGGCATGACATGGTATGGAAAGGAAAGGTTGTTATCCATAATTTTGGTCGTCATGATAATTTAATGATGATGGACAAATCAGGCTCTTCACTAGAACATTTTTATGAGAAAAGTTACCTTTGTCTCTTTCCAGAAATCATATTTTTAAGGGAGGTTCGCAGGCTACCTATATATTTTCCTGCGAGAATGTATGATTCTCGCAGGCTGCATTAAGATAGGGTGTGAGGGGTTCGCACTGTACCTAACTGCTAGGGTGCGAACATATTCTAAAGAAGGGAAAAAGATAAATTCTCGAACCTTCTAGAAGGATGAGATGGCATTCGAATGGTTATCTAAGTACTGGATTTCCTGATATCTTGGGATCATTCCTATCCAAGTAACTAATCCATTCTCTCTTATAAATTGAGGGGAATGCTCATGAAAAGGTTAGAAGCAAACTAGCAAGAGATTGATTGGAGACTTATTGGAAGATTGTATGAAGGACTGATGCTACAATGGCTAAAGACACCAGCAAGGTTATCAAAAGTGGTTGATCTTCTTCATGCATGAGAAAGTGTGTGTGTCAGAGTTAGGAGCCATCGAAAGGAGGCTTACAACATCAAGGCTTAGGTTGTAATTCTTGCTTTCTATCAATTTAATACAGTAATATGTCCATTTCCCATAAAGCTAATGTCACTTTATTACGTAACTCCTTGATCATATGTATAGATTAGCTATTGAATATATTGAATTGTCTTCACTTCGATTGGTTTGTACTGTTGTGATCTTGATGGAACAAGAGCATTGGAGTGAAGCTTGGAACAACAGAGACCTAAGGAAGCGATCATCAGGTATGTTCATGATTCTTGCCTCCTAGTTCATTCAATAGTTTAAATCTAGGGAAAGAGTATTATTCTGTCCTGTTTTGTTCTAGATCTAGGTGGATCTAGGGAGATCAGTTTGTGTCCGCACTTACGGATTAATCCTAAAAAAAAATTGGCGAATCCACTGGGGAAAGTACCATTTTTTTTGGTGGCTTTTTGTATTTTCTGCGGCCATTTGCTTCAGTTTCATTTTTCTCTTGTCTTTTCAGTCTCTAAGTTCTCAGGATATCCTAAGAGACCTCCTGGGTCTAGAAGCCTTTGTCAATTTTACTCCATTCTTCAAAAATTTTGTCATGTTCAGAAGTTATCGCACTGCGTTTAACTACAACCTGCAAGAACTGGTCAGGTTCGCACCCTGATCATAGGGTTCAGTGCGAGGTGTTCGCACCTTGCTCAAAGGTTGCCTGCGAGAATCATAACATCTCGCACTGTGTTACATTCCTTGCCTGCGAACAGTCTTTTCAAAATTTTTGAAATTGAGTTTTTATCTTTTTGACTACCCAGATCAGTTGAAATACATCTTATTGGCTTACTGGACCATTGATTGATATAACTTTTTCTTTAGTTTGCATGCTTGAACAATTTTAGGGTTTCAGGGTTTTTCTTGTCCTTTATAGCTTGGCTTTCATTTCTTGACTCTTATTGGCAAATTAATTCTCTATGACTTCAAGAGATGAGTGTGTCCGATTGGTTGAGAACCAGTGATTGGTTGAGAGTTAAGTGATTGGTTTTTCTCAATTGCTTATTGGTTTGAAAGAACATTTTCATTTGCATTGGGAAGACTAATTGGTTTTCTCTTTGTTTTTGCTTTCATTGAAAGAGTTGATTGGGTTGTTATTGATTGTTTCTTTATGATTTGATTTTTATGCTTTCTCATTGATATAATGAGAATTCTTTTTGGAAAGTGAACAATAATATTTTCTTTCAAAAACATTGTTTTTTGTCTTTTAGAAAACATTGAAAAATCAAATTTTAGAGTTTATTGAAGTATTTGAAAAAGACACCTAGAGAATAGTCCTTTTATGAATGATTGTTTGAATTGACATTTGAATGGAAATTGTGCATTGCATTGTAGTACAGGGTTGATTTGGAAAATTTTCTCTCTCTCCCATAAATAGGATTCATGGAATGAAAAGTGTTATATTTCATTATTATCCTTGCATTATTTGGGTCAGGGTCATACAACACGAGTTTCACTTCCGTGACCTTTGAGTAAACAACAGCTCCTAAAAACATTGTGTAATTTTAAAATTTATCTAGTATCTCTTTTCTAGGGCTCTTATACACCAACATTTAGCTAGGCTAGTTCTTTGGAGTAGGAAGAGAGATACACTCTCCAAAATCTCAAACACACAATAGCATCTTGAGTTAGGGAGTGTTAAATTCCATTTTCAACATACTGTCCTGGGAAGCCCTTCTAACACAAGGGTCAAGCACTAGGTCGCATTGGTGTTGGCAGAGTTACTAACCCTGCTTTGTTGACATCGGTGTAGAGATTGCACGTATTACGGGGATCACTCCAAGGTATACCCACAATGATGAGTGGAAGCCTTTTGAGTTGATTTCGAGCTAGATACCCTGCCCTTGCGTGTGGATCGG
>SNQJ01S0000797.1:326283-352062 GCA_010110895.2 Picea sitchensis | reverse complement strand
ATTTTGAATCATCTTGTACTTGAACATTTAAGTGGGGTAAAAGGAGGTTGCCCCCTCGAAGAGGCTTATTATCTGAAATTATCTCTTTTTCAAGGCGTTGAGTACTTTTTTTGAGGTTTTTCTATGCCATATTGATATTTGGTTCTTAACAGTCTGATCCCTGTATCAATGTCACCAACAAACACCCCTACTGAGATAGTGCAACAAAGATACCATGTTACAATAGGCTCTGATTCAAGGATGATAGAGCTACCTATACCTAATGCAAGCCCTCTGAAACATGAGGATGTTGGGAAGGGGGGTTAGGCCTTCGCCATGGGGGATGAGGACCTAACATGGGATAAATATTAGCATTATCTCGGTCTTGTTTACACCCTTTAACCACCCCCTGGAAGTCACCAATGTCGAAGTAGTGGACATGGTGACCCAAAACAAATTCTTCCCATAATTTTCTCAAAACATATAAAAGAACCTCCATGTTATTGCAGGGAGATGCATCAAATACCATAAACCACCTATCCCTCCAACTTTGAAGAATGTATGGGTGGATGCAATAATCAATATAAATGAATTTATTGGTGACATGTGGTTTTTGTGAAGATTGAGAATGAATAAAAAGGGGCATCACATATTGTTTTGTAATACCCAAGTCACTAACTTGGTTTCTATCCAGTCCAGTCATGTAATATTCAAACATTCTATCCCCATATTCAAAAATAGAAGTTAATTGCCCTTGGGAACTTGCAATGGACTTCATAATGACATCCAATGAGGTGGCCAAGGACTCTCGGTTAGGTTCTATGGTTCCCCTTAAATCATTTACAAGTGATCTCAAAGTAGCCAAACCCTCATCAATTTGTATGCTTATGTTTGGTGGTTGTGGTGGGTTGGGGTTTTTCTCACCTTGGTTTCCTTGTGGGTGGTTTTCATTGTCTTTGGGTTCCATTTTTATAATATTTGATGCAATTTAATAAATAAATTTAATAAGTTCACTTATGAAAAAGGTATTACAAACAATAATTTAATTTTACCCCAACAAAACCATTAACATAATTTTGTGTAAAACAAAGAAAAAATATGTGTTATATTTACAATGAACTTGCAAAAAACCTATACAAAATTAGTGGTTTTTTAAGAGATAACAAAGGAGGAGACAAATAAAACAAGAGAGGAGACAAAGATAATAAAGGAAATGACAAAAAAACAAGCATATATGGGTGGAGAAGGACAGGGTGGAAAGATCTTGGGAGTTTGTCCTTCTCTACTCCTCTTTGCTTTCTCAAATAGGTAAAAATGTGAGGAATGGTGTGAAAATGGGCACAAAATGTCCCCACAGTACCTTAAAAAAGGGCAGAGAAGGAACACAGATGCGTTCATGCCAACATGCCTATGTGGCATGCTGAGTGGAGGTTTGGGCTTTTCCGAACTTCTAACATCAATAATGCATGTGTGTTCCTATGAACATGCATGCGTTCTTGTGGATGCACATTCTTGTTGATTCCCTTACTAATTTTTCATCCACCAAATTTGTGCACACACCTAGCAACATAAAATTCTACAATACCTCAATGGAAAACAAAGGATTGACAACCAGATTTGTAGATAGTCTCTCAATGGATTTTCTATTCTCAAGCAACTACGAAAGCTTGCACCAACCCTAGAGGCTACAATAAACTCAACAACTTGTGCTCTTATTGCAAATCAAATCAGAAAATAGAATCTCCGATAATCTGATCAGTGTCTTTGAATGCCACATGAGTGGTTTAGTTCCCCCGACCCATATTTTCTTTATGCAAAAAATCTGTAATCCGACTAATTGCACTCCAAGCTCCATGCATATAACTCAACCAAAATTCATCAAGTCCAACCAAAAACACTAGCATGATCTAGAAATAGTTGGGAGACTACTCCACTAATGGTAGCAATGCTCCCCTTTTCCCTCATCAACACAATTTTGGAATCAACACAGTGAGCGGATTACTTTCCTCCAACGCAAATTATTGCACATTCACAATTAGTGAGTTTAAGATCAGAAATCGGACAATCCGTACTTCACACACAAACATAAACAAAGTAGTAAACACTCCACCCAATAATAATAATAAAAAAATAATCCACTCTCCTATGCTAAACCTAATCTAATTCTACATATCTACAAAGGATTAAAAACTCATACATATCTCTCATTTTGTTGGGCCCTCCCTTGAGGGAGTCAAGCCCAATCCCACTCCGATACCATGAAAGGAAAATGGAGTAAACATTTTCTTTCATACATCAAAAACGTTATGAGTATATTATTCATCAACACGGGTACATATAAATACATTAAGCTTAGCCCTAATACATATTGACTATCTTGGCTACACAATCCATTTTGTTGAGAGAATATCTCAACAACACACCAAAATATGATCTAAGATCTCTCCTAGATCTAACAAACTCCTAAATAAAAAATAAAAACACTCACTTAGAGAATAATATCTACATCACAATAACCAAGTTCAATAATCAATTATAACCATATCATATGATGAATAATACCGCATTAATTAATGAGACAAGTAGGAGTTATTCCAACAACATGCAGTGTGAACAGGGCCCGGGTACATATTCACTACGACATTTTGTTTTGTGATTACTAGGAATTTCAAATTTGTGTTCTCAATAGTTATATCTATTATGAATAACATTATTATTAAAAAAATTATGACTATAAAAAAAATACTCAAATACTTACTAATATTTTTTAATTTTAAAAGTTTTTTTTCCATTATAATTCATGTTGAGACTAAAAAAAATTATGAATAGTAAGAAACATGTGACTAATGTTTATAATCATTTTTGTTAGTCTTAAAATTTCATTTTCAAATAGGATTGGATCGTAATGCACATTAGTTATATTCTTAAATATAACCAAAAGAAAGTAAAATATGAAATGAAAAACATCGTAAAAATATTTTTAAATGTAATTGTTTATGCTTAAATTTAAGTTTCTTATACATACAAATTTTAATTATCTTTTAAACGTAATTGTTTATACTTGAATTTTAGTGTCTTATACATATACATTTTTGGAATAATATTTTAAATGTGATTGTTATAAATGCTTAAATTTTAGTTTCTTATAAGTAAACATTTTTGGAATTATTTAATACATATTTTTACTCATTGATAACCCAGGTTTTTTATGTCAAATTTGGCATCACTAGAAAGTGATTTTAGTTTGGGAAGAGCATGATGGAAAAGAAAAATAGATTACTTACACCTTAAGATATTCTATCATTTATTTAGGAAAAAAACCTTTCACGCTTCTATTTTCTCAAAAATATATAAAAGTGGTTTACAAACATTTTTATGAATCATCATTATCGATTGCAATACAACATATAAGTCCCAATCGATCTAATATATACACAAAACCATAAAATATAACAATATAATCTTATGTTAAGTGGATTTCTTAATTTCGTCCCACGAGGACCCCAAATTCAAAAGTTTCCATATTCTTTATATTAATAAGTTGTTTCACATATAATGATCTTGAAATATAAAGAACCTAATTTCAAGGCCCTACAAAATGCATGGAGAATGTTCATACATGTCATGATATTAAGGTGTTAGGGTATTTTTTTGCATCTATGGGATTGACTAGAAATGCTTAGTTCTATGCAGGAGAGGCACTATCGTTACCATCCACATTTCCCTAAGATAGAGGGTGGTGGTAGTGATAAACACTAAGTTGAGAACATGCCATGATTGACCCTCACTTTATTATTATAGGCTTACAAAACATGTAAAGAAATGTAGAATAAGGTTAATTCCCCATATAAAAACTTCCACTTAGATATAAATTTATGTTTCACTATGAACTTTTTATCTATAAATTTATTTACAAATATATGTATGATCTAGGAGGATCTAGGGAACGTTTACAGAGATCCAGGGGATCTAGAACACTCATAGAGATCCCAAGGGATTCATAAAAGATCAAAATTTGACCATCTCAAATGACCAAGAAAATGACATCATTGCGTAGAGCTTGTCTTTAGCACTCTAATGATGCAAACAAAAATTCAAAATGAATTCTTATGCAAACGTTATGGCTGATCAAATTTCAAGTCAAATACGTCAAATTCAAAGTCAAAGGGGCTAAAAAGGATGACATGTGTCACCAATACAAGGGTGACACATGGCATGTCCATACAATCGTACAATGATGACATGGTCGCACCCCAAGGTGCCACGTGAGATAATTGTATAGTGACTGGGTATATGTGTTGGTAGACCATACACATTACGTGGTCTAATTAAATGTTGACACGTGGCAAGGAATAGCCAATGAGAGGTTGCCATGTGGAATCCTCCCATTGACCTATATTGGTTGATGTTTATCAAAATATTTTGGGAGTCAATGCGGGTCGAAATGCAACCTCCCAAAGACCTTACCAAACCTCCATTGCCAATGTACCATACACTTAGTTCTTAACCTCACGTGGCAACGATTACATTTAAGTTTGAATTAAAGTTTGTTTGGCGGAAAAAAGGGTTGAGGGCCTAATCCCTCGACCCTAGCCCGTGGTTCATTCTAATACCATGTAATTGTGGCCATATATTTCGCAGGAGGTTTAACAACATATACTATGTATATAATATGGCTATATTAATATAACCATATAACAACAAATAAAACCATCAAATGTATTTATGGAGGGTCGAATATGGAACCTTCGTGTTATATCCCGTAGTTTTTAACCAACACGCCAATCGACCCACTTATTATAGGATGCCTCTAAAAATAGTATTAAGTTTCCAAATAGTGTTGATGGAGGTTGGAAGGCACGTGACCTATATATGGGCACAAATCCCAAGACTTGCACATGTTCCAAGGCGAGCACAGATACCAAGATTGCATGAATTCCAATGCAAGCTATGGATTCCAAGGTAGTATGGATTGTATCGATTTGCATGTAAGGGAGGATGCCAAATATGGTGCGTCTTGTAAAACGTTCCATGAGGTATAGTTTCCAAACATAGGAAACTTCATACTCATTTTCATGATTTTTCACAAGGATCATGAATATTTTCATGACTTTTCACATAGATCGTGAATTTGAGGTCTACTTTATGATCATAGGTCATTTGTAAAATTCTTAGTTGAAATTGTCATTAATGAGCTTTTAGCATATTATTTTGCATGTCAAAGAGGGTGAAATTGAGTCAGTTCGAAATTTGGTCAACTTTATAGTCAAATTTCTCAGAATTTCACAAGGATTTCAATGGTGAACTTATTTTTTTGTTTTGAATAATGGAATTAAAGAGAGTCCATAAATTGGATTTTTGTGAGCCCATATTGTAATGTAATCATGCATTTCGAGATGATGAAGAACAATCATATTATCTAAAGGGACTTTAAAGTTGAAGTGATGTATGTCATCTACATATGTAATTTGAGTTATTTTATTTTCTGTTGTGCCATCTCACTATTCTGCAAATTAATCATCATTTTATGATTTTTTGGATAAATAGCACATCATCATTTTTTTTCAAATTAGCTTAATATGATAAGCAAATTAATTCTAAATCAAGTTAGATGCAATATGTATATTTTAAAGGAATAAACGGTGTCTAAGGATTTTCATATCAAGTGGTACCAGAGCTAGTTTTGATGTGTATCAACAAGATGTTGATGTGATGAGATCCAAGAGTTCAGTTGGTGAAGATTTTGAAGACTCTTATCAAGAGGACAAGATGAGTAAAGTTCTCGTAAAGTTGAGGTTGCAGAAGAATATTAATCGACAGATCCATAAGGAGAATTCTAAGTTAAGAATGAAGTTGCGGGCTCTTGAGGAAGAGAAGTAGAAGTTGCAAGATTGACTGTTATGTCATGAGGAATTCCATAATGGTATTTTTCATGAATTAGAAATAAAGTTGTAGATCAGGAATCAAGTATTGGCACAATCAATACCAATCCATTAAGATTGGTAGGATGAGAATGTAAAGCCTCCAATGCAAAAGGGACTACCTCTTTCGAAAGGCATGATCGAGAAATATGACTCCTCATAGTATTCCTCTTCTTGTCAAAATGGAGAATGCTCGAGGGTATTTGAAGTAAAGAAAACTTCAGATGGAGAGGTCCTTCATAAGAAAATAGTCTTTCCTTTTAGTTAAGAGAAAGGTAACATGTGTAATACATCTCCAAAGGAAGATGTGCATGCTACAAGAGAAATAATGAAGACTTTCCCACTAGTAAATGGTTTGTATATCCATGTTCTTCTTGTATAATTAGTAACCATGAAGTGGATAGTGTCAAAGAAGACAGTTCATGCAAGTATATCCCTCCACCTAAAGGTAAATACCATTTCTCAAAACAAAGGAAAAAGGGGGAATGATAATAAGGGATCATGGTTCCAAGATGGGAACAAGAAACTATGTTCTTATTGTGGTAATAGTGGACATCAAATCAAGAAGTGTTGGACACTTTACCCACACTTATGTTTGAAATAGAACAATAAATATGTAAAGACACTTACAAGAAGACAAACAACAACTCCATATGAAGTCAATGGTCTCATTGAAATACTTGAGAAACAATACTTTCTTATGGATGGTTTTGGAAAACTGATATATGAAGACATCGAGGTATGGTTTGTGGACAGTGGCTCATCTCGCCACATGATTGGGATGAGATTAGTATTTATAACTTTCTCATAATATGACACATATTTCTATGTAGGATCTGGAACCAATGCTAGAAAAGCAATAAGATGGTATGGATATGTAAGATTCCATCTCGAATCAGGAGGATTTGTGGAAATAGAACATATGTTGTATGCTATAGACTTAAAGTTAAACCTACTCTCAATTGCAACATTTGAATATGAAGGCTATGCAATTGCATTCCAGAATGGCCAAGTACTTGTGTATTCAAGGGAAGTTGCTCCAGACAGAACAATAGTGCTTGGTATTCGCAAGGAGCGATTATATAGGTTATTTGGAAGGCATATAGTTTGGTCTAATGGTTTCTTAGATTTAGCATCATATTGAATGTCAGATTCAACATCAGCGTCAGAGGCATTGTCAAAGGTTGGAAATTGTGAGACTCCTCCCAAAACAATGGGAAGAATGAATCCATAAGTAAACCATCTAAAAAATTTCATTGTAAATATATATATTTGTAAATGTAATATGCATATGTGTATATCTTCTAAAGTCTATTAGAAGGCTTGTAATCCACTCATTGAAAATTAAGAGAGTAAGAGGGACTCTATAAAATTTCTAGATTTCCACCTTATATGGTCATAAGAGTGAGAGGGATTTGTACGAGAGTTTCTATATTTCCACCTTTTATAATCTTGAGAGTGAGAGGAATCTTGTTAAAATAGATTTCTAGATAGCCACCTTACATATTTTCAGGAGCGAGAGGAATCTCATTAAAGGGATTTCTATAAAGCCACTTTGTTTTAGAGTGAGAGGAATGTCGTTATAAATATTTCTAATCCTTTACACAACAGTATAAACAATTGTGTAGTCTTGTCATCATCTAAAGGGCTACATATGGATCAAATTGTCTAAATTAAAAATTCTTGATTCTAAAGAACTGAAAGTGAAGGAATAGAAGGATGCAGGAAATTGGAACATGTAGATCGAGAGTGGAAAGAGCATCGAAGCAATGAAAAACTTTCTAGAGATGGTAAAGGAGAAACAATCCTCTTTTAAGAGGCATATAAAGATGCATTTTATAAGCATATTCAAAATACTATGTCATGTTTGTGTGGATGTATACCTTGAACAGAAGGAATTCAAGTACAGATGATAAAAATACATAATTTTTTTCAAGGAAAGAGAGCAATGGACATGGAATTCATTCATAGACTTCCATAGATACATAAAAAGTACAAGAACAGTGAGTCCAAAAGGGAAAGGCATAGATCAATATTTTATTTGGTTTCATATTGGCTGAGATGGACTATATTTAGTAGAAGGAGATGGGAATAGATGTTGAAATACAGGGTACATGTATTGCAGAGATTCAATGAACATGACTTTTTGTTGTCAGGGAATTTATGAGCCAAAACCGGAGCTATATTTCATTAGTGATAGTGCCAAAGGACAGATTTAGAGATATATTCAAGAAAAAATAGACGAAATTATATTGATCTAATACCTAAGATCGAAAAACCAAAATGAAGATTGAATTCCAAAAGATTCAACAAGTTGGAAGAGTGGATAATCATCAATAATTTGTTGAATATATATACTTTTGGAGGTCCAAAAGTTATTCAGTGGAAAGGTATGATATAGGAGGATCTAGGGAACTATCACATAGGTCCAGGAGGATCTGGAACACTTATAGAGGTCCCAGGGATTCATAAAAGCTCAAAATTTGTCTGTCTCAAATGACCTAGAAAAGGACATCATTGTGTGGAGCTCATTGTCAGCTTTCCAATGATGCAAATGACAAATCAAAAAAAGTTTGTATGAAAAAGTTGTGGCTGGTCAAATTTCAAGTCAAACATGTCAAAGTGAAAGGGGCTAAAAAGGATGACATGTGTCACCACTGTAAGGGTGACATGTGGTACATCTGTAAAATCATACAATAATGAGGTGGGCACATCCCAAGGTGCCACGTGGGCTTACCATACAGTGACTAGGTAGATGTGTTGGAAGATTGTACATATTACATGGTATAATTACATGTTGACATGTTGATTGGGAGTCGATAGGAGTCGAACCCGTGACCTCCCAAAGACCTTACCAAACCTATGTTTCCAATGCACCATACATTTAGTTCTTAACCTAATGTGGCAACGGTTACATTTAAGTTTGAATTAAATTTTGTTTGGCAGAAAAAAGGGTCAAGGGCCTATTATCATGCAATATGTACTTGCCCAAATCCCAAGGAAAGTAAGGGAGATTAGCGTAACAAACATGATACCCTATCACTATCACCTTAATAGGAAATCCCCACTTTTTAGGGATAGGTAGGGTATACCCCAGGGGAGGTGTCCCCAATAACCAAAAGGAATGGAAAATTAGGGTTATGGTTAAGATATATTCCCCCCTCTCACTGGTTACTAAAGTCACTAAGTCCGTGTCTAAAAGATGAGGTTAATGAAGTGCTTGATGTACCTTCCCGAAACAAGACAATATAGCATGCATATACAATAATTCCAAGTACAAATATGATAATAAAACCTCAATAGACAATGGATAGTGAAAATAAGTGCTAGATGATATAAAATTGCAACAGTTAATAAGTTTACAACAACAATTAATAAATTGTAACGACTGCAATAAAAGCTCTTCAAAATTGCTTGAAAAGACAGTGAAAAGATAAAATTTACTAAGAAGAATGATAATCGAATGTCATAAGAAACTTATGAAGTATTTAGCTAGTCTTCAAAGTCAATTCTATCGAAAATTTGTTGTATCTAGATGGTTGTAGCAAACACTTATAACAACATCAAGAAAGTTAGCGATCTAGGATAAATTAGTGTTAGAGTTAATTAGTAATAGCTTAAGAGAATAGTGTTTGAGTGTTTGATCAACCTTCCAACAAAACAAAGCCAAGAGACTAGTGCCTTTAGGGTTTATGGAGTCAATTATATCAGCACATTAAATTGGAGATACAACAATGATTATACTTGTCTAAAAGAGTACAAGGTGGAAGCTTGAGAAGTAGTACCTTAAGTTCTCAAGCACCAAGCCTCAAAGAGAAGGTTCAACTAGGGTGTAGGAACTTCTAGGCCCTAGTGATTTATCCTATCCTTATACTCTTGAAAAATATTTAATGCAATAAGAACTAGACAAATCTTCTAAAGTGCTAGCACTTTAGGGCTCTAGAAGTTTGTCTAGAAAAGATCTTCTTAAGAAAAACTAGCAAAATAAAGAGCAATAAATAATCACCTTATGTTTCTTAATCCTAGGGTTTCAAGCAAGCAATTTCATAATCTTACATATGAACAAGTAAACATACCATAGACATTTATCATGCAATCAAAATTGCAGATTTACTTACTTCACCAAGAATAATCAAGCACAAAAAACCTAGATTTGCCAAAATTTCACCAAGAAATGATCCAAAATGCATCCAAAATAGCCTCCAAGCAAGTGTGCTTTGTCTATTTCATCCAATAAACCCTTTAGGGTGAAAATGTTAGTCCTCCCTCTTGTGAGAGGTGAGTTCTGATGTAAAAATGAGAGTATTTTATGTTTATTTATACAAAATTTTGACATTTAATTAATTTTCAGATCAAAATAAGGATGACCTGAGCAATTTACAATACAATTCAATTTTGACATAATAATAATCAATTAGCATCTAAATACACCTCCAAGGGTGACATCATGCCCTTCTAGGGTGACGTTGAGGCCTAAAGGTGGAACATTGAGCCTAAAATGTAGGGCGCTTAGCCTCTAGAGGCCCTAGATGATACCCACACGTGCCACGAGACTCATAAATTCCTCCAAAATGAAAACCCTAGATTTGGATGACATCTATGTTCATGATGGTGATGTAAAGGGCCCTCAAGGGCTAATTTCCATGTGGAAGAGAAAGGTCCACCTAGGTCTAGGTCTACCAGGGTGCCTCTAAACACAATGTGCTTCTTTTTCCAAGTTCAAATCTTCAATTTCTTCTTACCACTGGCTGGGGTTACAACATCCATCTATGGGATTTAAGCCCCCATGAATGTCTGAGCTAATCATTCCCTCATGTGTACCTATCCACTGGGAAAGGTCCTGTAGAAACAACAAGTATAACCTCCAGGGGCTCATAAGTCACATGGATCATAACATGTAAATCACATCCAATAATTAAATTACCCAAGCATGTGCATCAAACCCCCCTTAACCTAGACATATTCTCAAAGACGTTATGCAACTTGAAAAGTTAGCTTTGGAGAAAGTCTCAGGGTGTCTTGTTGGGGTAACCTCTCTTAAGTTCGGGGTGTTTTCAAGGTGGGATTTAATCAAATTCATGTAATTGTATGAGGTGGCATAGGATAAGTATTTGGGCATGGGGTGCATGTAATACCAAGGAAATGTAAAGTCTTACTTATGGGTGCCTTTGTAGATGTCAAGTTGCACCTTGTCATAAATGGAATTGTTTCCTAGCCCATTCATTTCCTTTTCTTCTTAGATTTATTTCTTTTGATCTTTTTCTTTTTTGCTTCAAGGGAATAGTTGAGGGCCACTATCATAGTTGGATGACTTAAGGTGACAACTTTATCCATAAACATTCACGGAAATGAAAAGGTTGGCTCGTGATGAGACCCTCTTTTTCTTGGCTATGCCACCAAGAGCCACTACCCTATTTTGGTGACCAGATAGGTGGTAGTTTCATACTGCTACATTCCCATGGTCATAGTAGGTCGACTCGTGATGAGACCTCCTCTCCATCAACTAGTACCTTGAGCTTTTATGTATCTTATGGGTCCCCTTTTCTTACTGAGAAGATTTTCACATATTTCTTAGGGATACCTGGTTGAAGCATCTCAAAGGTTTCATCATTCGATTTTAACTATTTTCAACTACATTTACCCTCTGGGCCTTTATACCCTTCTTCCCACAAGGTAAGGTACAACCCTTCCTAGCGTAGCCAATCCCAATGCCTAAACAAGGATAGGGGGGATGGAAGGAATACGGATGTAAATTGGTAAGTATGGAGGGAATGAAAGATGAATTTTCATAGACCCACCTAGTAGCAACCCATCCTAAAGGGAAACCAACTTACTAGGGAACTGTGTTACCCTTTTAGGTATAAACAAGGAAAATAGCATAATTTACAAGCAAATGTCGTGAAATGAGGAAGGATTCAATATAACATATTCAAGTACTTAAAAAATCAAAGTGATGCATACCATGATACCTAGACTCATTACCTCATGGAGAAATACCCACCGCTACCTCGGGACCAGGCTGGTGGGATGGATAATGTTGCTAGTTATGAATGGACTACACTGAGGAAAATAGGGGCCCTCTGAGGCCATGCTCAAGTTGCCTGGCTCTTGGTAATCCATGTCTATAACCTATGGGCCTCGAGGCATGATCTCCTTAGTTATCCCTAGGCTAGGGGATAACATCCATCTCCAACTCGAGGACATATGCTCACCGTAGAGGGCATGAGAACCTCAGAATATCTGGTATGACCTGTGCCTGTTAAATATCAACAAAGGATATTAATAATCCCTAGGGTGTTGATATCAACCCTTATCCATATATGATATAATAAATAAATAAAGAGCATCTCTAATCTACCATATGATCATGAGCATACATATATACATATTGAAACGAGATAATATGAAAGTGAAACTACAACTATTCTAACATGATATGCAATGGTATGTACAATGGATGAAAATGCCTACCTATCCTAACTCATTTGTACTGACCTGTCAAATTCTAGGTATATGCATACAATGAGTACAACCAGACTAGTAATGTATCATAATACCTACCTTTTTGCTTCTTCATAAAACAAAACAATGACAATTTAAGCACAAGATAAACATGAGTTAGAGCATGCATTATAACATAGGAAGTCATAAATTCTAGCTCACGGAGGAAGGGGGAGGGAAAAAATCATTCCAAGTCACCCTTATAGAAAAGTGATCAATCCATCTCAGAAAAGGATCGTGAGAGGTCAATGACTCAAAGGGGTGGCTCAAAGAGTCTAAGGGTTGACTACCTTGGATGCCATCACTCCCTAAGGTTTGATAATGGATTACCAAGGACATAGAGGGAAACTGGCAACTTCTCAGGGGAAAGATGAAAGATTGAGATAACATCCCACTTACATCTTCCAACATGTATGAACTCATCAATATTATCAACCATGTCACTATATTTATCATAACATGAAGGATTTAATGCATGATAGGGCTCCTCTAATACTTCTTCACTTTCCAAATCATAAAATAAAGCATCATCAAAACCTTAGAAAGGGAAATAACTTACCGTGTTCACTTCTTGTTGTGCAGGAGCATCAAAGGCTTGGATGAATTCATCAAATGGAATTGAATCCAATACATAATCCCCAAGACTTTTATCTTTAATCATTTTTTCTCGTTCATCAGAAAATGAAGGACCTATTTCTTCCAAGGGTTCCTTTACTTCTTCACCTTCTAAATGATAGAACAAAGTGTCATGAAAAAGCGAGAAAGTAAAATGATTCACCTCATTCTCTTTGTCTTGTGCAGGAGATATAGGATCTTGGAGAGCTTCATCAGACAGAGGATCAGATACTAGTGCTCTATCCTCATAATTCACTTATTTAGTCAAGTCTTTACTACATTTTATTGAATCATGGGAAAAATATTTCTCCTCTTCAAGGGGTTGAAAACCTTCTTCATAAATCTCTCCTTGTATATCAGAGGGTTCCTGGTATTGAGTATGGTATACATCCCTGCTATCTTCCACAATCTCAGTGGTGAATCCTTCATTTTCTAGGGATATTTTGATATTTTGAAGGGAATCTTCATATCTCTGGGATTATGGTTTCACAAACTCAATAAAACTACTGATGAGGTCTACGAAAGATGATATACCCTTATCTTCACAAAAACCCTTGATCCAATATTGCAAAAAGGACGACAGGGAAAGTATGTACAATTTTACCAAAACATCCTCCCCTTCAAATTATATCTCACTTATGTACTTCAATGATTCTACCATGTGAGTAATTGGGAGGCCTCTGAATATTGGAGAGTTGTTTAACCATTTTATATCAAAATAATGTGGGTATCCTTGAAAACTTTGAAAATCAATAGTTCGATACACTTGTTCCTAGGGCGCCATGATCCCATATCTTGTAAATAACACAAAGTTGAGAGTAAGGTGGCACCTTGGAAAAGGTTAGTGGAGCTTCCAGATATCCTTTTAAGGATTATCAAAGGGGGTGTGGGAATAACCCTTGGTGGAGTCACCAGGTAAGCTTCGTAAGATGAAGGGTTTGAGGGAAAGGCTTATCGAAAAAGTGTTGTTGAGGAATATTGACTTAGTGTTCCCCGACAATGGCTCCAAATTTTTTATCGCGCAATCTATACTTTCCCAAAGCCCAAGGAAAGTAAGGTACATTAGCATAACAAACATGATATCCTCTCACTGTCACCTTAATAGGAAATCCCCACTTTTTAGAGATAGGTAGAGTCTACCCCAGGGGAGGCGTCCCCAGTAACCTAAAGGGATGGAAAATTAGGGTTATGGTCAAGATATATTCCCCCCTCTCACTGGTTACCAAAGTCACTAAGTCTGTGTCTAAAAGATAAGGTTAATGAAGTGCTTGATGTACCTGCCCGGAACAAGACAATATAGCATGCATATACAATAATTCCAAGTACAAATATGATAATAATACCTCAATAGACAATGGACAGTGAAAATATGTGCAAGTTGATATAAAATTGCAGCAGTTAATAAGCTTACAACAACAATTAATAAATTGTAACAACTGAAATAAAATCTCTTCAAAATTGCTTGAAAATATAGTGAAAATATAACATTTACTAAGAACAATGAGAATCAAATGTCATAAGAAACTTCTGAAGTGTTTAGGTAGCATTCAAAGTCAATTATGCAGAAAATTTGTTGCATCTAGATGGTTGTAGAAAACATTTATAACACCAACAAGAAAGTTAGCGATCTAGGCTAAATTAGTGATATATTTAATTAGTAATAGCTTAAGAGAATAGTGTTTAAGTGTTTGATCAACCTTCCAACAAATGAGAGACAAGAGAATAATGCCTTTAGGGTTTATGGAGTTAATTATATCAAGACATTAACTTGGTGATTCGTATTTTATGAGCAAGACGAAATGACTACAGATTATTAACAGGTGCTTAACACAAAATAACAGAGATACAGTAAAGCTGGTTTTCTATTCAATAAGGAAATAAGTTGAAACTGTAAAAATGCAGCGGAAACAAGCTTGCTGGAATGGTGGTGGCTTATCTCTGAGAAGAGATGTGACGGTTGCGCTCATTCAAAAGAAGATGATTAAAATGAGGTTTTGAAGGCCTTTTTACAATAAACAGGAATGTCAAAAACCCTAGACATCCAAAAACCTAACACTAGGAGATGAAACACCAAAAATCATGTGGGCCCCATCTAGGTAAGTTAGTACATCAACTTCTCGGGGTCGTAACTTTTGCATATGATCTTCGTTTTAGGCGTATGATAGCCCATTGGAAAGGTATCATCGAGGAGATTCATTTTGGGGGATTAATCATGCCTTCAAATATAATTGAGAATCTTGATCTAGAAAAACCTTCATTTAGGCCCTCAAAATGGCCCCAAAAGTTAAAACTGCTAAAAATAGTAAATTGCCAAAATTGCCAGAAAACTATTTTGAGACAGTTGGAAAAGGTGGGTGGCCACCGATATCCACCTTGATCAATCCTCCCTCCTTAGGAAGAAATGGTCTTGTTGGAACAAGGGCATACCTAGGCTTCAACTCTCAAGAGCACACCAACAAAACCCTAACTACCGGCCCTTTCGGCAACACCTGTGAAGCAAATGAAGTCTCACCCGAGGTAGAGGGAGGGGTGGTTGCAAGAATCAGGTGTTTGAAACCTTAGCTGGGACACAGATCTGTGATTATATTTCTCACAATGCACTTAGCATCAGTTATTCCTTAACATACATTCATTAATACACTTCGGAGAAAGCACGGAGCATCGCAGTGAATACTTATACTAAAGATGATTCAATACTTAGCCACATAAGTATAGGTTAGATTCAATAGATCAAGAACTAATCATATTATATATTAGATCTAATTTTCATTCATATATCATTAGCACAGAGCATAACTAGATCTACTTAATCGCATTAATCACTTAGCCAAGAAAGAGATAAACACATTAGATCGAAGCACAAAGAACTATACACACAGTTACCGTGGTTCACCCCCACCCTGGGGCTACGTCCATAAAGTCTTCTTTATATTATCTCAGTCAAGAAGTTACAACATAGAGCTTCAATGACCCTTACTTCGCACAAGATAGAATATCTGCGTAGTTCGCTAGATCCATCCTCCTTGCTCTTCAGCACAAGACTACCACAACTTGCACCTAGCTTTCTGATCTCATGCACATAACACTCTAAGATACATTTGATCACATAGATCCGGTTACTAGCACTAAGATTTCAGTTATACATCACATATATGTCTACATTACTATCATTCTCCTCTATTTACATTGCCTATTTATATATTACAAAATGGGCCTAAGGGTGGGTAAACCCACGGGCCGACATCCCGTTCCCATTACATCAACCCAAAACCCTAAAATGTACCCAAAAATAGGTCTAGACTCCTTACTTTACGCTTCGCATTGCGCTTCTTTCTTGGCAAGCTGTCGCAGTCCCAAAAGTGGTCAAATATGACCAAGTATTCTTCAAAACTTGGTTAAGGGCCAACAGGTCCCCAACACTCACCTGTGATTCATCCTAAGTCACTCAGGTTTGACCAATTCCGCTTTGAACACCTCGAGCTTGGCTCGAGCTTCTTCGACCTGCTGTAGTGCGACAACCTCTTGTTCAGTAAATTCCTGGATTACTGTGTCATTGAGCGGTCCTTCCAGGCGTTGTTCTGCAGTGATGACACCCTGTTCAAGTTCAGCTCCCTGGCTTTCAAGTTCGGCGAACAGTTGGCATGCCTTCTCTTGGAGTGGTTGCAGTTGTTGAGAGACTTCCATTACTTTACTTTGTAGCGTGTGTACTTGTTGTTGGGCTGTGAATTGTTCTGTGAACCTCTTCATTCTTTCGATGGGGGTCACAGACTTCAGCTGTGCTTGTAGCACATCTACATGCTACTATTCTTCGTCGAGTTGTGCCTCCAATGTCTACAATTCTAGATTCTCTGTGAGGGTTTCGTAAGTCTGGGCGCTTCTAGTGCTTAGCTGCATACATTCTGAAGCCAAGGATTTTAATCGGTCGACTGCACTTCGAGCAGTGGCCTCTCTTAGATCTCTTATCTCTTGGGGTGTCTCAGGCATGGTGCGGAGCTCCAGATCGGTGATGCACTGTTGAAGTTGTTGGATTACTTCTTCCATTTGGGTCACCTGCTGTGGGAGACGATCTTCCATCTTCACTTCTATGATCATCACAGATCGCAGTGCTTTGTGAACTCTTTTCTATACTTCAACTTGCTCTGCTAGCAATTGGTCCTTGCTCTGCTGTAACTATGTTTTTTCCTCCTCCCACTTTTCTTGTAAGGCAAGCTTCTCCTATTCTGCCTTCCTCTGTTGTTCTCCATGTGCACTCTGTTCTTGCACCAAAGCCTAGGTGGCTTGCGTTATGTCTTCTTGAGCTCATTGAAGGCAAGCTTCGACTTTCTCAGTGATCTGGTGTAATTGAGTGGGCTTATCATCTATTCCTGGTATTTCCATTGTTAAGGGCGCCATAGAAACTGCTTGGCTGGACCGAAGTGCCTGCTGCACTTCTTTGAGTTCGCCCGTGAACCGGCGGAATAACTCCTCTTGCTTTGCTTCTTTCTTTTCTGCAAGATCTAGTGAAACATCATTCAGTATGGAAATTAAGAAGTCAAAATCATCCGGGGTAAGGGTAGTTTTAAGCGTGGTCCGGGTGGCCTTATATTTCTTTCGGGATGAAGGATTGTGTGGGGTAATCTTCCTTTTCTTGGAGGTATCTTCCTCATCTTTAGGCAGAGTAACCTTGTCTTTGTTCTGCTTAACTTCTATGCCCCCTAGTTCTTCGGCATTACCTCCCTTCGCAGGTGAGAGTGAAGCAGTCTTCATGGATGTGTTGTGGATATCTTTAACTTCCACATCCTTCTTAGTCTTGCGCAGTCTTGGTGTATCTGGCATAGCTTCAGGGCTATCTACATCAGACATCTCTACAGGGTCTGCTGCAACAAGGAGGTCTACCGACCATTCCTTGGTAATCTCCTCCAAGTCATCTTCTGTCATCTTGTAATATGACCGGAGTTGTTGTTTGTGCTCATCTACGTGCGCTATGATGTAGGTGAAGTGACGATCTACGTTGAATTTCATCAAAGGTATAAACCTATGAACTGTGTTGGGTGTGATGTGCGGTGTAGACTGAATGGAATTCTTCAATTGAGTGTAGTAAGCGTGGAAGATGACATTGGACTGCCACTGTTTGTTCATGTCGTTGGAGTACCACAACGTATAGAACTTCACAGCTAGTGGTTCGAAGGGTTCGATCTCTGGAAAAGTGGCTCCCTTGGGCAGTTCCCAAGCAATGAAAGCAATGAGTATGAGAAACCAGCTAAAGTGGAACTCATACCCTTGGTCCTATGCTTGTCTACAGTCAAGCTCTAGCTGATTTATAAGGTATTTTTCCCAGTTCATTTGTAGTCCCTCCGCGCAGTTCCCTGCGAGGTCAACTACAAATCCGGTCACCTATGTAGGTTTGTTTTTTCGGACTAACTTTCCTGCGATTAGCTGGCAACCAAAGCACACTGCTACATTCTCAATGGAGTCTACCTTGTAACTTCGTGTGCCTTTCTCCAAATCGCCATATATGTCTTTTATTCGTTGAGAGAGAGTGGGATCTGTGGTCTTTCGAGGGTAAAAGTCTTGTGGGTCAGGGCCCTGTATGCTTAGCCCAGTGATCTGATTGATCAGAATCGAATCCACAGTGATGCAGCGGTCCAACAATAGGTATCCTCCATGGTAGTAGGACAACAACAGTTTAACACATGCATTTACTTCCTGATGCCTCCCGAAATGTGGAATCTTCATTACGTTGAGGAGGGTTGATTGTGCAAGGTTATGGGTCCATTGTTGTGGTATAATCTTGGGGTTCTTTCCTTTTGTAATAGTCAAGTACTTGTGCGGGGCTATCATAATGTAAACCTTGCGATCTCCAAGGTTAAAATCACTAAATTTCAGCGTGGTGAGCTTCTCCTGGTTAGCATGAACTATGCGCACCCCTTTTGGGAGGTACATAGTGACTACAACATAGTCAAAGTCTCTGGGTACAGTGTCTCGATTCACTGTTCTGCTTAGTAGTGGGATATATTTAGGAAAGATGCTTGGGATCATCTTCATAGTAGTGAATTCCTTTCTGAGCTTAGATTGTCTTTCCGAAGGCAGTCAAGATGGTCCTGCTCAAGCAGTGGAGGGGGAATCTGGCATTGTGCCTGAGGACGATGCCTGTACACCTGTAGACATTCCGCGTTTTGACATGACTCTCTCAGTCATTAAATCAATTAGAACTTCTTCAACAATTTTCTCAGCAGCGCTGAGCTCATCTGACATGCAAACTTGGGTTAGATGGCTCGGGTGAAAAAAGGAATTCAAAGACTATAGTGAATAGTAAGGCAATGATCTCAGGGTAATTAAATCTCAGGGTTCACGGTCAAATTCTCAGTTAGCAAAAAGTATTCTCGGTGCGTGGCATGATGGGTTAAGTAGGAAATCTCAGCAACGGTCTTCTTGCAACGGACATGGGGCCTTCATTAACTCTGTTCTATCCGTTCTGGTGCTATCCAACGGTCTAGTGGTAACCCATAACTGCTTTTCGATCCGTTCGGAGCGATGGTCGAATAGGTATATCAGTTCCAACGGCTATATTGCTTCGTCATGGCGAAGTACTCTATGTCATTGTTCTGATATCTTGGCGAAGCTCCAATTCTGCAATTCTTCTTACTACGAAGTGTCCTCTAGAACCTCTTGTAATTTTACAGTATTAGCCCTTTTCTTTCTTAACTTCCTAGCCTTATTCCCAGTGAGCTTCATCTCAGTAAAGATTTTACCATTCAGATGTTTATCTTCTGTGGTCTTAGTTACTTCGCGTTGTTGAAAGTCTTTCCTAGGGCTCCTTGATAATATTTCTTCTGTATCAAAAATAGGTAACTCGATCTTCTACGGATCCTCCAATGTTCTCTTAGCTTCGACATAGGAGTTGCTAATATTAAATATCTGCGATATACTCTTTTGTTATTCAAACAAGTGCGTGATCCTTCTAGTCATAAAGTCTTTTAACTCTTGCTTCTTTTGTTCCAAAATTTTTTCTTCCTCTTTTCATCTGGCTTGTTCTCTATCAATCCTAGTTTTTCCTATGAGCATGGTAAACGGGGCACCGTCTTCAACAAATTTAATGATCTCAAAGTATTCCTCTGTCGAAGTTCCATTGACAATCATAGGTATCTGGGCGAGCCTTCCACATAGGTTTACTATATTTCCTCTGAAGAAACTTGTTCCTCCTAGGGAAGGGATCATGGTAGGCTTTCCTATACCTTCCCAAGTTCTTTCTAGCATAATTTTCACTTGTGCTTCTTCATCAAGAGTACAATCAATGTCAAAGTCCCCTATTCTTTCTTCGATTTTCTCCTTTTCTTTGAAGATCTCTGATAGCCTTACATGTCGGTGGTCATTCAAGGTATCTTTCATCTGTAGCAATATATTTTTTGATTCTTTCTGGGTTTCTGCTATAATATTTGTCTCTTGATCTCCTTCAGGGTTTTCTTGCTCCATATTCAGCTTCTCGAGCCTAGCAATCATTCTAGGGAAATCCAATACTTCATGGTCCATAGCCTTACAACAGAGGCAACTAGGTATTTTCCTAGGGCATTCCTTAGCTAGATGTCCCGGCCTTCTGCAACTATAACAGAGGGTTAATCCTCTCTTTCGTTTAGATGTTCCCCAACTCCTTTTGTACTATGCACCAGGATCATGGTGGCTAGCCTACAAAAAACGCTTTCTAGGATCCTGCATCCACTTGTTAGTCCAGACATTCCTTCGATGCATAGGTATAACATATCTATCACTATACTTATCAAATTTATTCATATCAAGATTCCTTTCATTTGTTAATGCCCTAGTTTTAAAGCTAGGACAGAATCTATTGAACATACCTAGATCCATGCTTTAGAAACAAAAATAATTTCACTTATCTTACTTCTACAGAGCACAAAGCTTCCAAATCAAAAAACGTTTGACTATTCTTACCTTTATTAAAGCACAAAGCTTATAGATCTTACCTTTTTCTTGTAGATTTGACCTCTTTCTTCGCAGATCTGACTTCTTTTCTTCAGATCTGACCTCTTTTCTTCATATCTGACTTCTTTTCTTCATACATGACCTGTCTTTCTTGACACAAATATTCACAGTCAAACGAAACACTGCGCACTAGGGCAATAGATCTACGCACATAGCTTATTTTTCACAAAGCTTCATCTTCTTCAGTTCCCAGCAATCACAGTTTCAAGTCCCGGCAATGGAACCATTTGTTGGCACAGGGGAAGACCCAGGGTTCAATGCTCAAGAGCGCACCAACAAAACCCTAACTACTGGCCCTTTCGATAACACCTGTGAAGCAGATGAAGTCTCACCCGAGGTATAGGGAAGGGTGGTTGCAAGACTCAGGTGTCTGCAACCTTAGTTGGGACACAGATATGTGATTATCTTGCTCACATCGCACTTAGCATCAGTTATTCCTTAACATACATTCATTAATACACTTCGCATAAAGCACAGAGCATCGCAGTGAATACTTATACTCAAGATGATTTAGTACTTAGCCACAAAAATATAGGTTAGATTCAATAGATCAAGCATTAAGAATCTTATATATTAGATCTAATGTTCATTCATATATCATCAACACAGAGCACAACTAGATCTACTTAATCACATAAAGCACTTAGCCAAGAAAGAGATAAACACATTAGATCGAAGCACAAATCACTATACACACAGTTACCGTGGTTCACCCCCACCCTGGGGCTACGTCCACAAAGTCTTCTTTATATTATCTCGGTCAAGCAGTTACAACACAGAGCTTCAATGACCTTTACTTCGCACAGTACAAAATATCTGCACAACTCGCTAGATCCATCCTCCTTGCTCTTCAGCACAAGACTACCACAACTTGCACCTAGCTTTCCGATCTCATGCATAGAGCACTCTAAGATACATCTGATCACACAGATCCAATTACTAGCACTAAGCTTTCAGTTATACACCACATAGATGTCTACATTACTATCATTCTCCTCTATTTACATTACCTATTTATAGATTATAAAATGGGCCTAAGCATGGGTAAACCCATGGGCCAACATCCCTTTCCCGTTACATCAACCCAAAACCCTAAAATGGACCCAAAAATAGGTCTTGCTTCCTTAATTTCTGCTTCGCGTTGCGCTCCTTCCTTGGAAAGTTGTCGCAGTCCCAAAAGTGGTCAAATATAACCAAGTATTCTTCAAAACTTGGTCAAGGGCCAACATTTCTCCATTGCGTTGAGTTCCCCCATCAGATGAGGAAATTTTTGTTGAATTTGGCCCTGGGTGAGCTACTTGCCTTGGTGCAAGAGCTGCCCTGCTTTGACGACTCGATAAAGTTGGACCCTTTGTTATCGAGTGCCCTTGATTTGTGTGTCCACAATCTGATCACTGGATGCCTATTGTATGCAGTCGGGGTTGAGCTTTGTTGGTTTCAGTTGTTATTCTACGTCTGAGGTGTCCAATAATGGTGGGAAATAAGGGCAAAGGAGATCCATGTTGAACACTGGGTGTAGGAGAAGGAAAGGAGGAATGTTGAGCTCAAAAGTATTATCCCCCACATCCTTGGTGATGATGTACGACCCATAACAGAGTGGGAGAAGCTTCTGATGGGGTCCTATAAGGCGTTCTTTCTGCAAGTGCAACCAAAATTTGTTGCCCACCTGAAACTTATGTGGCACCTAATGTTGATCATGGCACTGCTTGTACTTGTCATTGGAACTTTGTAGGATATCCTGAACCTATTGGCAGATGTGCTAGATCCGCTCAATGAACCGGGTGGTTTTGTCAACTTCAGTTGGATCAAGAGATGAGTCGGTCGAGGTGACTATAAGGGGAAGTGCAACATCTATGGGACCCAATGGTTGGAATCCCAACCCCACTTGAAAGGGGCTATGGCCAGTTGAGATATGCAGAGCCCGGTTGTAGCTATGTTGGACATAGAGAAGGCTCTTATCCCATGTGCGAGGGTGCTTTGAAATATACATGCGAAGGATATGCACAATCATTTGATTTACGACCTCCGTTTGGCCATCTATATGGGGGTGGAAGGCCATGGATTTGGTGAGCTTGGTGTCCAGCAGGGACCAGAGGCTCGACTAGAATGTGCTGAGAAATTGACTGTCCCAATCTGATACAATGGTTTGTGGTATTCCAAAATGTACCCAGACTCATTCAAAGAAGAGCTTGGCAGTGGCCTCTGCTGTGATGTTCTTCTTGCAGGCCACCAAAATATCCATCTTAGAAAAGTGATCAACAACCACAAAAACACAGTCATTTCCCCGCTTGGTGGACGGGAGGCCTAACATGTAGTCCATTGAGATGGATTCCCATGGTCTGTCAAGAGTAGGAAGAGGGGTGTATAGGCCCTGTTTCTTAGTGGTCGGTTTGGCAATAGTGCAAGCAATGCAAGACCTGATATACTTGTTGACCTCCTGTCGAAGTTTCATCCAGTAGAAATGTTTTTGTAGCATCGCCACTGTCTTTTTGACATCGAAGTGTCCTGCCACCCGATTGTAGTGGGCTTCCCATATCAGCTTTGCTCGATCGCTTGATGGGACAAAGATATGGCCCAGATGACACAACAACCCATCCTAAAGCTGGAAATTATCGACAACTGCATTTGTACCCAACATTTGGTAGGTGGTGGTGAAGTCTGGGTCCGTCTCATAGAGTTGGGGCCATACAGAGGTCTCATGGCTGCTAGATTTTAGCACCATGGTGAGTGTCATGAATGGTGGTCTATTGAGGAAATCAACGACGCAATTGGTGCATCCTATTTTATACTTGATGTTGAGGTGGAATTGTTGCAAGTATGTGGACCACTTTTGATGGCCATCATTCTACAATTTTCCTTGTGTATGCATGAACTGCAGTGGATTATGATCAGTGTGGATGACTATATCCTTCCCAAGAATGTAATGTTTCAACTAGCGGCAGGCTTTCACAATGGAGTACATTTATTTTGCGTAAGTAGGGTACTTACGAACAACATATGATAGTGTCTCACTATTATAGGTCACGGGTGGTCGTGTTGAGTGAGAACGACGCCCAACACATAGTCTGAAGCATATGTCTCGATCTCAAAGGGTTGTTGCAGGTTTGGTAGTGAAAGTATTGGGGTTGAGCACAAGCGTTGCTTCAAATCATAAAAAGCTTGTTGTTGGGACTGGCCCCATGCAAATTTTTCCTTACCACCACCCCTGGTTATTTGGCTAAGGGCCCATGCAATATGGGAGAATCCCAACAAGAACCTGTGGTAGAAATTGGCAAGGCCCGAGAAGCTCCGAAGCTCAGTGAGTGTGGTTGGGGCTAGCCAGTCACAGATGACTTAGATCTTGGTTGGATCCACATGTACACCATGTGGATCAATGATGTCGCCCAAGTAATGGACCCTATCCATGCCGAAGGAGCATTTTTCCAAGTTGGCATATAGATTGTGATGGCGCAGGGTGTGAAGAACCTGCTGAATATGCTGCAAGTGTTCGGCCCAAGTCTTTTTGTAAATGAGAATGTCATCCAGATACACCACTAAAAACGTATTGGTGAATGGTCGCAGGATATTTTCCATCATCCTCATGAAAGTGGTTGGAGCATTTGTTAACCCAAAGGGCATGACCAACTATTCAAAAAGGCCTTCCTTTGACTTGAAGGTGGTTTTCCATACATCTGTCTATTCTATCACAACTTTGTGGTAGCTAAACTTCAGATCAATCTTATTGAAATATTTGGCTTGCATGAGTTTATCAAGGAGGTCATCGATTTGGGGAATTGGGTACTGGTTTCTGACTGTGATTTTATTCAGAGCCCAGTAATAAATGCAGAGTTCCCAGGTTCTATCATTCTTCTGTACCAACACGATTGGGCTCCCACAAGGTCATGAGCTGGGACAGATGTGCCCCTTGTGGAGCATTTCTTGGATCTGTCGCTTGATTTCTTCATTCTCTAATAGAGAGCGACAATAGATTGGACCATTGGGAAGAGGTGCATCAGGGGTCAGATCGATGGGGTGCTTGACCTGGTAGTGCAGAGTTACCTCGGTAGGTGAGGAGAAGATATCTCAATATTCTTCCATGACCTTATCTACATGCTTCTACTGTGTGGAGAGGTTAGTCGCAAATACCCTGGATGTGGTTGTGATCTTTCGCTTATTCTGAGAGTGAATCATGAAGAAGACAAACTTCCCCATCTGAGAGATGACCTTCCTGCGTTGCTTAGTAGAGATCAAGGAAATAACACTAGGTGGGTCTGCCTCGGGTATCCTATACAATTTCCTGTTCAAAGTAATAATAACATTACGAGGCCTAAACTCATATACAACATGACGTTTCCATAAATAAGGTTGACCCAAAAGAACATCACAAACTTCGAGAGGAGAAACATCACACAATACCTCATCTTTGAAGGGCTTGATGTCATACGACAATCGACACTGTTGGTTGACGCAGAGATCCCTTCCTTAGCGGAGCCATCCAATGGTGTAGGGTTGTGCATGTGGCATTGTTAGCAAGGCCAGCTACTTGATGACCTTTGCTGAGATGAGGCTCTTCTAGCTACCGCTATCAATGATGAAGTACAGCAGGGTGCCTTTTACCCACATCTGTGAATGGAAGATGCGTTCTCCTTCTTCTGGCTCATTTGGTTCACTAGGATGGAGCTTGGTGGTAGCAACGGTGGCACTGGATTCCGCATCAATGATCCATATTCCCCTTTCTGGTTCTGGCTCAGATTCAGAACCCACATCTCATTCATAGGCTTTCACTTCAACCACCAATGATTTCTTT
>SNQJ01S0000797.1:306081-326272 GCA_010110895.2 Picea sitchensis | reverse complement strand
AGGGCTCTTATGGAAGTCACACGAATTCCCAATATCTTTCTTTGTCTTTCCGGTGTCCTTATTTACTTGCAGCTTCGACTAATTGTCCTGATACTGTCCATATTTTCTCTATCCTTTGTTTTGTGGGTTGGGGCCACCCCTTATTGGCTTTTTTGTGAGGGGTTCCCAGGCCTAAATTTCCGCATCTTTTGTTTGAGCTTTTGCTCCATTTTGACGGTATATCGGTAGGCCGCACCCAAGGATGAGATGTACATAAATTCCATTTTGGTCTGGATGTATCTATGCAAAGTGTCATGATACTTGAGCACCATATGTCGCTCAGAATCTTTGATACCCATCTTGGTGCGTAAGCTATGGAAGATATTTGTGAAATCTGACACTGCTTGGTCTCTTTCTTGTTGCAGTGTGGTCCATTTGGTATACAAGTCGTCATAACTTCTGACAGGGTAGTATTGTTCCTTAATAGCATCCCTGAAGGATTCCCAGGTGGTCGTGATAGTAAATAATGAGGTTTCCTCTATTTCCTTTTGCTTGCAGAAACTTTCCCACCAATCTTTGACATGGGGAACAACTTTGAGGAGCGCAAAAGTAATATTTTCTATATTCGAAAAGTTATGGAAAAAAAAATACCCTTCTAGTAGATTCAACCACTTGTTTACAACATCTACGTCTATAGGACCTTCAAATATAGGAATATAAAAGTTTATTTGTACCTTGAAGTGGGTGGTGCCTCTTCTCGAAGAAGATGTGTCACCTGTTGGTAGCCTCCGAAGGATTTGCACGAAACTATCCACCATCTCGTTCCTTTGTTGCATGAGGGATTCCTCAATCAATAGTTTGAAAGGATCTCCTATCCCATCATATTTATTTTCTCCTTCCATGAGAGGTCTCTTGGGCGTGCAAGATATTTTTTCCTCAAGAGAAACAAGCTCGAGACCCAACTCTTTGTACTTTGACCTTGTTGGGGACATGCATTAAGATGACATGGAGCAGACTGCTCTGATACCACTGATCCGGATTTTATGAGCAGAATGAATTGAATACAGATTATTAACAGTTTCTTAACACAAAATAACAGAGATACATTAAAATTGGTTTTCTATTCAATAAGGAAATAAGTTGAAACTGTAAAAATGCAGCGGAAACAAGCTTGTTGGAATGTTGGCAGCTTATCTATGAGAAGAGATGTGATGGTTGTGCTCATTCGTAAGAACATGATTACAATGAGGCTCTGAAGGAATTTTTACAATAAACAGGAATTCCAAAAACCCTATACATCCAAAAACCTAACCCTAGGAGATGAAGCGCCAAAATTCATGTGGGCCCCATCTGGGTAAGTTAGTACATCAACTTCCCGGGGTCGTAACTTTTGCATACGATCTATGTTTTAGACGTATGATAGCCTGTTGGAAAAGGTATCATCGAGGAGATTCATTTTGGGGGATCAATCATGCCTTCATATATAATTTAGAAGCTCAATCCCAAAAAACCTTCATTTAGGCCCTCAAAATGGCCCCGGAAGTTAAAACTGCTAAAAATAGTAAATTGCCAAAATTGCCAGAAACTTGTTTTGAGCCACTTGGAAAAGGTGGGTGCCCACCGATATCCACATGGATCACTTGGAGAGACAATAATGATTATACTTTTCTAAAATATAACAAGGTGGAAGCTTGAGAAGTAGTACCTTAAGTTATCAAGCACCAAGCCTCAAAGAGAAGGTTCAACTAGGGTGTACGCACTTCTAAGTAATGATTTCTCCTATCCTTAGATCTTGAAAAATATTTAATGCAATAAAAACTATACAAAACTTCTAAAGTTATAGCACTTTAGGGCTCTAGAAGTTTGTCTAGAAAAGATCTTCTTAAGCAAAACTAGCAAAATAAAGAGCAAGAAAGAAGCACCTTATGTTTATTACTCGGTTTCAAGAAAGCAATTTCATAATATTACATATGAACAAGTAAACATACCATAGACATTTATCATGAAATGAAAATTTCAGATTTACTTACTTCACCAAGAATAATCAAGCACAAAAACCCTAGATTTGCCAAAAGTTCACGAAGAAATTATCCAAAATGCATCCAAAATAGGGCCTTCAAGAAAGTGTGTCTTGGTAATTTCAGCCAATAACCCCTTTAGGGAGAAAATTTCAGTCCTCCCTCTTGTGAGAGATGAGTTCTAATGTAAAAATAAGAGCACTTTATGTATATTTATACAAAATTTTGACCTTTAATTCAGGTCAAAATAAGGTCGACCTCACCAATTTATAATAAAATTCAATTTTGACATATTAAAAATTAATTAGCATTTAAATACACCTCCAAGGGTGATGTCATGCCCTTTTAGGGTGATTTTGAGGCCTAAAGCTGGAGCGTTGATCCTAAAATGTAGGGCACTTGGCCTCTAGAGGCTCTAGATGATGCCCACATGTGCCAACAAGCTCATAAATGCCTCCAAAATGAAAACCCTATCTATGGATGATGTCTAGGGTCATGATGGTGATGTCTAGGGCCCTCAAGGGCCAACATCCATGTGGAAGAGAAAGGCCCCCCTGGGTCTAGGTCTACTAGGGTGACTTTGAAGGAAACATCCTTCTTTTTCCCAGTGCAAATATTCAATTTCTTCTAACCCCTGGTTGGGGTTGCATCATCCATTTGTGGGATTTAATCCCCCATGAAGGTCTGATCTAATCATTCCCTCATGTGTACCTTTCCACCAAGAAAGGTCGTGCAACAACAATAAGTACGCCCTCCAGGGATTCATAAGTCACAGGGATCATAGCATGTAAATCACATCCAATAATTAAATTACGCAAACATGTGCATCAAACCCCCCTTAACCCATACAAATTCTCAAAGACGTTATGTAACTTGACAAGTTAGGTTTGGAGAACTCAGGGTCTCCTATTGGGCTAACCTCTCTTAAGTTTGGGGTGTTTCCCAGGTGGAATCTAATCCAAGTCATGTAAATGTATGAGGTGGCATATGATAAGTATTTAGGCATGGGGTGCATGTAATGATAGGGAAATGTAAAGTCTTACCTATGGGTGCCTTTGTTGAGGGAAACCCGCACCTTGTCATAAATGAAATTGTTTCATAGCCCATTCATTTCCTTTTATTCTTAGCTTTATTTCTTTTGATCTTTTGATTTTTTCTTCAAGGGAATAGTTGAGGGCCACTGTCCTAGATTGATGACCATAGGTGACTATGTTATCCACAAACATTTCACAGAAATGAGAAGGTTGTCCCATGATGAGACCTCCTTTCTCTTGGCTATGCCACCAAGATCCACTACCTTGGTTTGATGACCATATAGGTGGTAGTTTCATATCGCTATGTGCCCATGGTCATAATAGGTCAGTTCATGATGAGACCTCCTATCCATCAACTAGTACCTTGAGTGTTTATGTATCTTATGGTTCCCCTTTTATTACTGAGAATATTTTCATATCTTTCTCAGGGATCCCTAGGCAAAGCTTCTAAAAGGTTTCAACATTGGCTTTTAACTCTTTCCAACTACTTTTACCCTCTGGGCCTTTAGCCCCTTCTTCCCATAAGGTAAGGTACAACCCTTTCTAGTGTATCCAATCCCAATGACCAAACAAGGATAGGGGGAATGGAAGGAATAAGGATGGAAAGTGGTAAGTATGGGGAGAATAGATGATGACTTTAAAAAAAACCACCCAGTAGCAACCCATCCTAAAGGGAAACCAACTTGCTAGGGCACTGTGTTTCCCTTCTAGGCTTCTAGGTATAAACGAGACAAAGAGCATAGTTTCCAAGAAAACGTCATGAAGTGAAGAAGGATTCAATACAACATATTCAAGTAATTAAAAAATTACAGTGATACATACCATGATACTTAGACTCTTTACCTCATGGAGAAAGACCCACCGCTACTTCAGGACCAAGCTGGTGGGATCAATACTGTTGTTGGTGATGAATGTATTGCACTGAAGAAAAGAGGGGCCCTACGAGGCCATTCTCAAGTCATATGGATCTCAGTACTCCATGTCTAGAACTTGTGGGCCTCGAGACATGATCTCCTTAGTTATCCCTAGGCTAGGGGATAATAGGGCCTAAGCCCTTGACCCTAGCACATGGTTCATTGTAATACCATGTAACAGTAGCCATATATTTTGCAAGAAGTTTAACGACATATACCATGTATATAATATGGTTATATTAATATAACCATATAACAACAAATAAAACCATGAAATGTATTTATGGAGGGTCTAACCCAGAACCTTCAAGTTATATGCCATAGTTTTTAACCAACACGCCAATTGACCTTCTTATTATGGGATGCCTCTAAAAATAATATTAAGTTTCCAAATAGTGCAGATGGAGGTTGGAGGGCCTTCGAACTCTATATGGGCGTGGATCCAAAGACCTGCACACATTCCAAGGAGGGAACAGATCCTAAGATGGCACAAATACCAATGCAAGGTACAAATTGCAAGGTAGTATGGATTATATTGATTTGTGTGTAAAAGAGGAGGCCAAATATGGTGCATCTCGTAAAGCATGCCATGAGGTATATTGTCCAAACATAGGCAACGTTATACTCATTTTTCATGAATTTTTCCAAGGATCATGAATTTGAGGTCTATTTTATGATCATAGGTCATGTTTAAAATTCTTAGTCCAAATTTCCATTAATGATCTTTTAGTGCATTGTTTTGCATGTCAAAGAGGGTGAAATTGAGTCAGTTCGGAATTTGGTCGACTTTATAGTCAAATTTCTCAGAATTTCACAAGGATTTAAATGGTGAACTTATTTTCTTATTTTGAGTAATGGAATTAAAGAGAGTCCATTAAATTGGATTTTTGCAAGCCTATATTGTAATGTAATGAGGAATTTTGAGATGATGAAGAACAATCTTATCATCTAAAGGGAATTTAAAGATGAAGTGATGTATGTCATCTACATATGTAATTTGAGTTCTTTTATTTTCTATTGTGTCATCTCACTATTTTGCAAATTAATCATCATTTTATGAGTTTTTGGATAAAGAGCACATCATCATTTTTATGTAAATCACCCCAATACAATTAGTAAATTAATTATGAATCAAGTTATGTATATTTTAAAGGAAAAAGTGGTGTTTAAGGATTTTCGTATCAATGGAAAATAAAAGTGAGTAATGCCTAGTGATATAATGTTTTCTAAAAATGAAACAAAATTACCGTAGAATTAAATGTTTGATTTTAGTACCTCATGCGACTCATCAGGAGCTCATAACTCATTTTTATATAAGGTTTTCCTTGATAAACATAAGGATTTTCCTAAATTTGTTCTAGGGTTAAAATATTAGAGTCAGTGGAAAACCATCAGAATTAACTAAGAATTTATTCAAATTCAATATTTCTACAAAGAATCAAATAATGCTAATAGTACAATTCATTACCTCATATCTCTTTTCTATGTCTTTATAAGCTATGCCTAAATTGTCTTCAACGAGCACAAGATTCCATGTTGGGATTACAATAGTGACCATAAGGTGAGAATTTAATACTTTTTGTGTCTATAATATGCATCCAAGTATGACCATGGGGTGATGCCATAGATCTTGTAAATTTCATTGGTAGTGTGCATAGCATGAATTGATAAACAACCCTTCCATACTTGTTGTAAATTGATGATCACAAATTGATCATATTATCTACAAATCCTAGATAAATAGTTGAATAGAATACATGTCTAAACACTTGTTGGCCCTTGACCAAGTTTGAGGATTCTTGGTCATATTTGACCTATTTTGGGACTTTGACAGACTGTCGAAGGCAGAGCACAAGACGAAGGAGAGATCACAAGATCTCAGCCCCTTTTAGGGCCCTTTTTTGGATTTGGGATTATGTAACGGGTATGGGAATGTCGACCCATGGGTTTTACCCATGCTTAGGCCTATTTTGTATGTATAAATAGATGCAGCTAAGGTGTTGTAGTGAACACACATATAAAGATATGAATGGCTAAGAGCTAGAGTTGGATCTGTGTGATCAAGAGTTGTAAGCGCTTTGTGCATACTATGTGAGACTTGCAAAGCTAAGTGCAAGTCATTGCAGGAAACTAAGGAAGATGGTGTGCTTAGATCTACTCGGGGAAGGAGGACCTAGTGAACTGTGCAGATCTCATGTCCTCTGCAAAGTAGGGTTTTCGAGGCTCTGTGCATGTAATTGATTGAAGAAGCTAATAAAGAAGAGAAGAGTTGGTGGACGTAGCCCTAGGGTGGGGGTGAACCATGTATATGTTGTTTTTCTCTGCTTTGTGCGATGTGTTGATGTGTTTATATGTTAATATGATTAGTGATTTAATATAGATGAATGATCTATTGATGCTTAGTGCTTAATGGATAGATGTTAGATCTGACTTATATACATGTGCTTAGTGCTTTAATCTGCTAGATTTTATCTGTTCCATCGTGCTAAGTGTTGTTAGATGCTAGATCTGAATGAATACTGCGATGCTCTATAATTAGGGTTTACTGCGTTGTAACTGAGATTGAATATTGATGAATGTTAACTACTGAGCACTCTGTTGAGTGTTATAATCATAGATCTATGTCCTAGCTAAGGTTGCAGACATCTGAGTCCTACAACCACCCCTGCCTCTACCTCGGGTGACACTTCATTTTCTTCGCAGGTGTTGCCGAAAGGGCTGGTAGTTAGGGTTTTGTTGGTGCGTTGTTGTAGGGTTGAACCCTGGGTCTTCCCCTATCCCAACAAATGGTTTCATTGTCAGGACCTGAAACTGTGATTGCTGGGAATTGATGAAAAAGAAGCTTTGTACGAAGATCTTACCTAAAACTATGAAAGCTCTGTGTGCATATCTGTCACTCTAATGCACCATATTCTACTCGATCTGTGAATCTCTATGCTAAGAAAAGAAGCCCAATCTGAAGAAAAGAGGTAAGATCTGCAAGCTCTGTGCTCTGATAGAGGTAAGAATAGTAAAAAGCCTTAGATATGGAAGCTTTGTGCTCTACTGAAGATAATATTAGTGGAAATTTTTGTTTTTAAAGTATGGTTCTAGGTATGTTTGATAAGATTTGTCCTAGCTTGAAAACTAGGGCAGTGATAGATGAAAGAAGATTTGGTATGAGTAGATCTAATAAGAATAATGAAATATATGGTATACCTATGCATAGAGAGAATGTTTGGACTAACAAATGGATGCAGTATCCTCAAAAGATTTTTTTGCAGGTTAGCTACCATGATCCTAGTGCGCAGTACAGGAAATGTTGGGGATCATTTAAGAGAAAGAGAGGATTAAACTTTTGTTACAGTTGCATAAAACCAAGACATCTGGCTAAATAATGCCCTGGTAGAAGACGTAGTTTCCTCTGTTTCAAAGCTATGGACCATGAATTTATGGATTGACCTAGAATGATTGCTAAGGTTGAAAGGATGAATATGAGACAAGAATACCATGAGAAAGATCAAGCAACTAAGATTATGGCATAACCCCAGAAAGAATCAGAAAATGTACTGATAAAGATCAAAGAAACCCTGAATGACCACCGACATATCAACTTATAAGAGATTTTCAAAGAAAAAGAGTGCATTGAAGTAAGAATAGAAGACTTCGACATTGACTATTTTCTGGATGAGGAAACACAAGTGAATATCATGACAGAAAGAACTTGGGAAATTCTAGGAAAGCCTACTATGATTCCTTCATTGGGAGGAATAGGATTATTTAGAGGAAAGATGATAACCCTATCTGGAAGACTTGCCCAGACATCTATGAATGCCAATGGAACTTCAACAAAGGAAGAATTTGAAGTTGTCAAATTTATTGAAAACAACACTCCATTTTCTATGTTACTAGGAAAACCTTGGATTGAAGGAGATCGGGCCAAAAGAAAAGAAGAAGAAAGAGTTAAAATATTTCATGACTAGGAGGATCGCACACTTGATTGAAGAACAGGAGAACTGAAAAAAGCTATTTAAAACTAGAGACTTGGATGTCGAAGTAGAAAGAACACTAGAAGATTTGCAGAAGAATGAGGTACCTATTCCAGATACAGATGAAATATTTAACCTGATTTCTAGGAAAGAATCTCACCAGCGCAAAGTTACTCTGCCGAAATAATATAAGAATTAGAATGGAAAAAGGAATACTGAGACAAAGCTCACTGGAAAGAAGGCTAGAAAACTAAGTATGAAGAGAGCTAAGATCAAAAAGTTACAGAAGGTTCCAAAGGGAACTTCGTAGAAGGAAAATTTGCACAATTGGAACTTCGCTAGGATATCGAAACTGTGTCACATGGCACTTCACCATGGCGAAGCAATATAGCCATTGGAGACAGTATAATCGTTAGACCGACGGCCTGAACGGGTAGAAAGGCATTTATGATCAGAAAGTTTGCCACCATACTGTTGGGACCACACCATAACGGATAGACCCGAGTTAATGAAGGCTTCTCACCCATTGCAAGAGATCCATTGTCAAGTTATCTATTTATCCTGTCGCGCCACACAACGAGAACACTTTTGCTAACCATGAATCTGATCCCACAGACTAGTTGATTTCGTACAAGTGATCATCGCGCTATCACCATTTATCCAGTTGCATTGATCAATTACTCTTTGAACATGAGATATTCAACCACGAGCATGCATGTCGGATGAGCTTAGCATTGCAGAGAAAGTTGTCGAAGAAGTTCTCATTGACCTAATGACTGAAAGAGTAATTTCTGAAAGAGAAATGTCTGCAAGTTATCAAGCATCATCGACGAGGGGAGTGCAAGCCTCTCCGTCGACTGCTCATGGAGTCAGATCATCCTGACCATCAACAGAAAAGAGAACCAAACACAGAGATGACCTAGCCAATGTGAAGTTGATCATATCTATATTTCTCGATTACATCCCTCCTCTGGCCAATGTGGTGATTCGAGATAGCGTGCCAAGAGATTTCGAGCAATCCATGATTACTACGTACCTCCCAAAGGGGATACACGCAGTTCACGCGTAGCAGGACAAGATCACAGCATTGAAGTTCAGTGACTTCAACCTCGTAGATCGCAAGAACTACAGTATGCTCGCCCCGTATAAATACTTGACCAGGACGAAGGGGAAGAACTCAAAGATAATCCCCCAACCATGGATGATGAACCTCATGCAATCCACTCTGTTAAATGTCATNCATGAAGATCCCACACTTCAGAAGGCACCTGGAAGTGAACATCTGTGTCAAGCTATTTCTTTCATGTTACCATGGAAGTTACTTATGGCTAGACCGTTGTATTACAATCGATCTGACGTCGATCCATAGGATCACGGGATTAAGTATGCAAGGACCCAACCCACAGGATTTCTATCCAGGAAAATCCACAGATCGCGCGCTAGCATAGAAGATCAAGTATACATACGACGATATTGAAAAGGGAAGGCGAGTCTACAAGGTAGCCTCCATCCATAATGATGCAGTGTGCCTAGCCTTCCAGCTAATATCCAGAAAGTTAGTAAGGAAGAATAGACCTATGCAGGTCACAAGCTTTGTCGTTGACCTCGCAGGGAAGTGCATGGAAGGCCTACAAATGAACTGGGTGAAGTACCTAGTTAATCAGCTGGAGCTAGACTGTCACGAAGAAAAGGATCAGGGCTACGATTTCCACTTCAGTTGGCTCCTGATCCTTATCACCTTTGTTTCCTGGGAGATGTCGAAAGGTGCGACCTTCTTGGATATTGAACCATTTGATTCGCTTGCTGCGAAGTTCGCTACCCTTTGGTACTCGAACAATATGAATAAATAGTGGCAGTCAAACGTTGATTTTCATACATATTACCTTCAGCTGAAGAGAGACATTGAAGATGAATCACGCATGACCCCGAACACCCTACATAGGTTCCAACCCCTGATGAAGTTTTGCGCAGATCGACACTTCATCTACATTACAACACAAGTCGATGAACATAAGGAGTAGTTTCAGTCATACTACAATCTCATGGAAGAAGACCTAGAGGAGACCACTAAGGACTGGTCCGCAGACCTCCTTCTTCCCACAGACCCTACAGAGATGTCTAACCCTGACAACCCATATACCACGCATAAAGAACATGATACACTCGGGCCCAGCAAAACGAAGAAGACCGAAGAGGTCCAATAATTAAGCAGTGTCTAAGGAAAGATTTCTTCAGTATCACCTGACCAAGGGGGTGATGATGAAGTATAAGAACTAAATGACAAAGGAGCTGAACAGAAGTCAGGCAAAGTAACACCGCCTAGAGACAAGGTTGATCCCCTGAAGAAGAGGAAGGTTTCTCCCCTGAAACCTTCTTCTCAGAAGAAATTGAAAGCCACCATGAACAAGATGAAGAATGTGCTTATTGTCGATGATTTTGACTTCATTATAACAGCTCTCAACGATGCTTCACTGGAAATCATGGAGAAGTAAGAAGCTAAGTAGGAGGAAATGTATGATAGAATTGAGGTCGAACTCCAAGGGGTACAACAAGCCCTTCAGTCCGGCCACGCAGTGTCCTCTGCACCCCTGCCATCAAGAGAACTAGAGTTGGGAGATGAGCTAGCCCAACTCCACCAACTAGTTGATGCGGTCGAAGCTCACCTTCGTCGCGCTCAAGAAGAAACAGGGAAATCCACCCAGACCTTGAAGAAAGTGCAAGGCATACTCATAGAACAATGCAGAGTTGTAGAGCGGGAGAAGGTTGCTCTTCAGGTAAAGTTTGAAGAAGAGAAGGTACAGATGAAAAAATAAAGAGAATAGTTGCTCACAGAGCAACTTGAAGTGAAGGAAGCAGTCAACAGAGCACTCTGCTATGTGATAGGCCTAGAGCTACAAGTAGAAGATCGAGTTACACATCAAGTAGAGAATCTTGCTGAAGTTATCCAACAACTACAACAATGAACAACAGATTTAGAGCTTCGCACAGTGCCTAGCACACTGCAGAATGTGAGGGACCAAAGAGAAGCAATTGCTCGAAGAACAGTTGAGAGAATAAAGGCCCTTACCATGGAATGTAAACAACTCACTAGCCGTAGTGCCCAGACCTATGAGCAACTCACTGAGAACCCAGAATTGAAGGCACTGGAGTCGCAACTCCAAGAGGCGAAGTATCAAGAAGAAATGATACAGGCACAGTTGAAGCCCTATCAAATGTGGAAAGAATGAAGCGATCCGAGGAACAACGCACTACCCAGCAGCAGGTCCACACTATTCAAAGAAAAGTTATGAAAGTAACTCAGAGACTCCAACCTGTACAGGATAAGGATTATCAACTGTTCACAGAGATCGAAGGCTGAGGAGTGGAACTGGATCAAGTCGTCATTGCAGTTGAACAACACCTAGAGGGATGTGTCAACGAAGCAGTCATACAAGAGTTCATTGAACAAGAGGTCATGGCACAACAAAAAGTCGAAGCAGCTCGAGCCAAGATCGAGGCTTTTGAAGCAGAACTAGTCAGATAAGAGTGACTCAGGACGAATCATAGGTGAGTGTTGGGGGCATGTTGGCCCTTGAGCAAGTTTTGAGGATTCTTGGTCATGTTTGACCTATTTTGGGACTTCGACAAGCTGTTGAAGGAAGAGTGCAAGATGAAGGGGAGATCACGGGATCTCATCCCCTTTTAGGGCCCTTTTTGGGATTTGGGATTATGTAACAGGTATGGGAATGTCAACCCATGGGTTTTACCCATGCTTAGGCCTATTTTGTATGTATAAATAGATGCTAAGGCAATGTAGTGAACACACATATAGAGATATGAATGGCTAAGTGCTAGAGTTGGATCTGTGTGATCAAGAGTTGTAAGCGCTTTGTGCATACTGTGTAAGACTTTCAAAGCTAAGTGAAAGTCATTGCAGGAAACTGATGAAGACTGCATGCTTAGATCTACTCGGGGAAGGAGGATCTAGCGAGCTGTGTCGATCTCCTGTCCTTTGTGGAGTAGGGTTTTTGAGGCTCTATGCATGTAACTGATTGAAGAAGCTAATAAAGAAGAGAAGAGTTGGCGTACGTAGCCCCAGGGTGGGGGTGAACCACGTATATGTTGTGTTGCTCTGCTTTTTGCGATGTGTTGATGTGTTTATATGTTAATATGCTTAGTGCTTTAATATAGATGAATGATCTGTTGATTCTTAGTGCTTAATGGATGGATGTTAGATATGACTTATATACATGTGCTTATTGCTTGAATCTGCTAGATCTGATATGTTCCGTCGTGTTAAGTGTTGTTAGATGCTAGATCTGAATGGATACTGTGATGCTTTGTAATTAGGGTTTACTACGTTGTAACTGAGATTGAATATTGATAAATGTTGACTGTTGAGTGCTCTGTTGAGTGTTAGAATCACAGATTTGTGTCCCAACTAAGGTTGCAAACATCTGAGTCTTGCAACCACCCCTGCCTCTACCTCAGGTGAGACTTCATCTTCCTCGCAAGTGTTGCCGAAAGGGTTGGTAGTTAGGGTTTTGTTGGTGCGTTGTTTTGAATTCCATGAGAAATGCTTGTGGTTGTTGTTAGTAAAAAGAAGAGGATCGAGTATTTCATAAAGTTACCTTCCATTATGTTAATTTCCATGGAGCACAGTTTGTGATATTCATTTTGGACTTCTACCAATAATTATTGGGATTCATTGCAATATGTACGAAAATATTTCTAAAATATAGAAAACATAATGCCATCCATATAAAATATTAGATCCTTCAATATATCATATGATGATAAGGAAACCTATCAAAATTGTCATAATATATTCTATCTATCTACAATGAATCATATGAAAAATTTACAACAAGAAAAAGTGTTTTGATCAATTGTAAGAAATATTGTGGAAAAAAACACTACCATTTTATATTATCAAATATTAATAACAATTGATAATTGATATTATAGCATTAAGAGAAAGTTCCATCATAATTACATGATTTCAAATAAAAAAACTTAAAAACTTCATACTATTGGATTTGGAAGATTAATTTTAGATGTGCAAATAGCTAGTAAGTGTTTTGGAGTCCCTAAAATACAATATCATATTTAACAAAACTATGAAAATGAAAAATACATATATAGAAAAAAAAAATATCCTTTGAATTAGATTATAGTGAACAATAGATTTGTACAGAAGAGTGGGATTTATACATAAGTCTCACAATCTAATTAATGAAAGATTTCATATGATTTCCTCTTAATTCGTCATTCTTATATCATTTTCTATGAAACCACAAGTAATTAAGTTATCAAATTTTTTAATATGTATAAATTATGTAACACCAATTAATATAAATCCACATGAAATGTGGAAACACCCAAGGGATTAAAATCAATGTTTAAATGGATCAACACTAAATTTTTATTAATATTAATTATATTTAGTGAAATGTTTTGGCTTTCCCTTCTATTTATATAATTAAAGATAAGATTTTATTGAAAAAATATGAATCAATGAGGAATCTAATGGGTATAGTACAATTGGAAAACTTATCATAACTTAGTTCTCAATTAACAATGGGACAAGCATGGTTGGTGGCTATCCATAAGGGGAAATACTTTCACCCTTGCAAGATGTCTCTAGGTCTTGGGCCATTAACCCATTTCCTTAAGTGCTAGGAAGATGAGCTCTTAACAAAGAAAAAATGCTTTTAGGTCATACTCAAGACCATTAGACACACACACACACCATAGTGAGAAAACCTATCATAACTCAATTATCACCAACGGTGCTGAAAGTTGACTCAGTCACCCTTATTCAAGGAAAACCACATCACCTGGAATAAACCCACTAATGGTTTTTAAGGGGGCATATTTTCACTCCTGCTAGATACATCTAGATCTTAGGTTGTTAATCGTTTCCTTGCATCTAAAGAAAACAAACTCTTAACTAAACATAACTCTTTTAAACTAGCTCTTAACTAAGGAAAAACACTTTTATATTATGTCAATGATGTGAATATATCTACTAAATAAATTTATTATAAACTTATAAAAAAAAAAATTATAATATATTATGTGGCATCGGTGTCAATATATCTTCAAAATAAATTAGTTATAAATTGAAAGACGACTACATTACAAACATTTTATGCTTTGGATGTATGTATAGTTGTTCATCTTTGCACATAGTTTTAATATGTGATCACCCACGTTAAGCACTCAACATGAATTTCACAATAAAAACTCTGCCTTAGCATGCTTATATAAAAAATATCACTAAATGTTGGACACCCTAACATAGGACCAAACCCTTAGCTTGCAGGTTGAAAGTGCTGGAGTCAGGGCGTTTAAGCAAAGATTTTAATCGTTATCTACAACCATTTTCCATTTCGGGGAGATAACCCTCTGATATTTGAGAAGACTTTTTATAAACTAACATTCATTTGACATATCTCCAATTCTATTATATTGCACAAGACTTATATACGTACACACTGATTTGACATAGCTCCTGCTGTCAAAAGCTTAACAACACTGCTGTAGTTCGGTTCTTAGAACCGATTACTGTGTGTTGGAGTCAAGGTGACTTCGCATCAACTTTTATTAAATCTCTGCATTGCAATTTTTCATCCCCGATGAAATGATGGTTTAATGGGTTACTGTCCGTTTTTGGCAAAACTTTGGAGCTATTGTCACCCCACTCCACATCTTTGGGTCGACTGAAATCCATCCGTGAACTGACTGGGCATGCCTGCAAATCGCTAAATTCGATGCCAATCCCCTCTGAATTTGGAAGAGTACCGCTACTCTCATGTGTGATAGCCTCTTTTATCTCAGCAACTACCTCACTTACGCTGGGCCTAGAGGATGGTCTCGCCTGAACACATCTCAGCGCTAGTTTGGCAATAGAAGTGATTGATTTCATGTCGTAGTTTCCACCCAACCTGTTGTCTATGATTACAGCTATTTCGTCATGATTTTCATCCACATACGGTGTCACCTGTAAATATGTACAAATATAATTAAGGCTTTGGCTAAATGTTTTATGTTTTGATCTAGGTGATGTAAATTTGGATAAAATTGCTATTTTTTGTTGTTTAAATTGCATTTTTGAATTCATAAATTAAACTTAGCCACTCAAATCTACTGATCTAACCATTTTTCACAGACAAAATAAAAAAAAAATGCTATAGCTATTGATATGCCTTGAAAATTATAAATTTTGTTATTAACTTATTTAGGTTTCATATTTTAAAAGATTTACAGTAATCAGTTTACTTACCCATTCAATGAGGTTAGGTTCCTCTTCAGCTAGATTTGCATTTATAGGTGGTCTGCCGCATATGATCTCTAACAACACCACTCCAAAACTATATACGTCACTCTTTTCAGTCAACACTTGAGAGCGAAAATACCTGTAAAAACATCCCCAAACAAAAATGACTCTGAGTCTGCCCTTGATAACAAATTGAATCCCTTCAGCATCAGTAATATTGCAAATACAGTGCAAGGTATATGTATGATATACTCTGGATCCAGGTAACCGATTGTGCCTTTCACCATAGTGGTAACATGAGAAGCATCCCCATCATTTGCCATCTTCGAGATTCCAAAATCGGCCAGTTTTGCACTCATATTGTGGTCTAAAAGGATGTTGGCTGTCTTTACATCCCTGTGAATTATCTTTGGGGTGCAACCCACGTGCAGGTATTCCAGTCCTTCCAACAGAAATCACAGGTGGATCACATGAGAAATAAGACAAAGTATAATTTATAAGATACATAAATGAGTAACCAAATCTACTGAGATACATAAATGTAAGCTAAATTATTGGAACAGTTACCCTGAGCTGAATCTAATGCTATTTTGAGCCTGGTTTTCCAGTTTAGGTTGCAATGTCCTCCACGAGGACCTGGAACAGTAATTTAGAATCAATTTCGCAAGCTTTTGGCCATTCTGGTAAATTAATATTAGTATGCAGCTCAGACAAATATTTACCATAAAGCCAGTCTCTTAGGGACCCTCCAGACAAGTGCTGGTAGACAAGCATAAGCTCCGTGGACTCGTTACAGTAGCCTAGTAAAGATACCAAGTTCTTATGATGGACTCTGGAAAGAAGGTTGACCTGTTTATCAAGTTACGCACATATAAATTCTCTATTTATTGTTACTAATAAGTGCAGCTAGATCAGATTGTCAGAATCACCTCATTCTGGAAGTGGTGAACTCCTTGTTTAGAGAACAGCGACAGAACTTTTACAGCTATCTCCTTTCCTTCTGGCAATTGACCAAAGAACACGGATCCAAAGCCCCCTTGCCCAATCTTCCGACTAAAATTTTGAGTGGCTGCCATCATCTCTTCTAGGGTAAACGCACGGGACGCTGTTCGATTTAGGACCATAATCATGGAGCAGTCTGCAATCCAATCCAGATAAATTTACAAAGAATGATTAAACCAGTCTCACTAAGTTTCATAAGGTGAGACTCTATGATGTGTCATATGAGAATATCATAAGATTCAAGTTATCTCTGACCTTCACTGGGAGTGCGTTGTGTCCTGGGAGGTCTGGAGTGGAAAGCGTGCTGCCCCTCACTTGCAGTTTTACAACAAATTTCAGGACGGACCAGTATGCAAGAAACCACTACTATGCTCAACACAACACATAATGTAGACAATATCCCTGGAAATAATGTTCAACAAGGTTATTTCATTATTAATATAAAATTGGAGTAGGTTAATTCTGGAGCAAACAGATCTGTTTTTCCTGAAAAAAAAAAAATGGGCTTTTGAATTGGGTAAGATTTTCAGGGATAGTCTGAGTTTCGTATGGATCAAAGTTCCATGCATTTCAGAACCTTATTCCAGAGGGTTGTGCCCTATTTTAAATCAACTCAGATGCTCAAAAAATGGACCAGAGTTCTGAATTGACCAGAAATTTAAAACGACAGAGAACCTGCCTAAAAAGTAACTCCTAAGAGAAGATTGCTCCATTTTAAACCAGCCCAAATACTCAAAAAATAGACCAGAATTCTGAATTGACAGAAAATTTAAAACCTAAAATAACTATCAAAAAAAATATTTCAGAAGAAAAAATTGCTCCCAAAAAAATAACTCCCTAGAAAAAATTGCTCACGAATTAGCCCACTCCTATAAAAATTTATGAAACTTGCTCACAAATTAGCCCACTCCTATAAAATTTATGAAACTTGACCAATTGATAAGTTTTGAAGATAAGCAATTTACCTGCGGTAACTATTGTAGAGAGGCTCTTTAGGGCATTTTCCGTTCCTAAGCAGAAACGAAACAGAAACAAGTTGGTAAGATAAGAGTCTAGAGATAGGAAAAGACAATACTGTGAAGAAAAAAGAGTTTTGGAGATCCTCACCATCAGAGCAATTCAAGCAACGACTAGCATCATTTGGGGACGGCTCTATAGGAGAGGAAGGAGGCTCTGGGAAAGAGAAGGAAGGAGGCTCTATAGGAGAGGAAGGAGGCTCTGGGAAAGAGAAGGAGCCACCAGGAGTGTGGTTGAGAGGAATAAGCAAAGTGGTGAAAGGATAAATAATTGGATTAATAGAAACAAGTTCATTAGCAGAGATGAAATCTTGGTGGAGTATATTGAACTTGGCAGCGATTTTATCATCGTCATCGTCAGGGTCTGCGATGTACGATAGAAGGTACTTGACGCCCACCGATACCTGTATAGCGGTTGGACACGCGCAGCGCAGGGGCGCAACGAGTTTTATTCCAGTCTCTAATTCGTCGACACTGTTCTGCTCTATCATGGCCTGGCAGGTTGTGAGTCCCTCCAGTGTCTGGTTGGCGATGTTGATGTACATATCATTATCCTTTACAGTATATATGAGGTTGGCCTGTGAGAAATTGCCCTGGCACTTGCACTGAATTGGAATGAGGACCTCTTGATCTTTGGCCAGAGGCTTCGAATAATCTGTTACCGACAGATTGCTTGCAGTGGCGATGACTGAAGGATCCGTGTTGAAAAGCATGCTTATGTTGAGAAGGGACATGTAAAGCAGCTGAGCTCGATAGAGGGCAAATGTCTCACACTCTTTCGCAGCGCCGTTGCACAGGTAACCTGAGCACACTGCATGATAATTAGGGCAGTCTTCGCTGTAATCATCAGAATACGATTGCTGAGCCTCTGCAAACCCGTTATCGAGCACAGTGTTGCTTGGGATTTGCATTAACCAGACGCCAATAATGGTCAAAATAGTCCTCCGCAATCTGGCAAGCGCCATATACGAATCACCATTAGCCATGTTTTATGATGGGATATTAAGGGGAGAGCTATTTGTTTTAATGTTCCCCGGGCGAGTTGGAACTGGACGTTTTGTATAACGTTATTTTGATTTTTAAACATATTGGACAGGCTATCGTGCGTTATGTATAACGTTATTTTGATTTTTAAACCTATTGGACAGGCTATCATGACGTTATGGATAACGTCATTTTGGTTTTTAAACATATTGGACAGGCTATCAAGAAATTTAGCAATAGGGACAGATTTATTAAAACGGTCAAATACACATTAAGGTTTATTAAAACGGTCAAATATACATTAAGATTTCCAGTTGTCACAATTTTTAATAGCTGCCATCGTTAATAGGTGCTAAGGTTTGATTGAGATTTTTGTCTTTTCTATGTAGTCACTCTCACGTTAGTCCAGATTAGGTTAATGTGATTTGAGTCTTTAGGATTTCAATGCTACTTTTCTATATCTATATGTTTGACCATATTTGCATATAGACTAGACCAACTTCATTTAAGTTAATAAGAAGTTACTTTACTGAATTTTTTCTTTGGGAATTGAAGTTGCCTCTTTATATGTACATATTAGTTGCTTATATGTACATATTAGTTGCTAAAACTTGCGAGAGGTTATTTTATATAATTTTTAGTTGTAATCTACTCATACAGTTAGGATATAATGATGGATAATGGAACCAAGTTGATGATAAAGGGTTGGATAGCTTGGATGAAATTTCAACTTTGTTTGGTGTCTATAAGTCATCTCCAAATATTGTTTTTGGTACTATTAACTTGGAGGGATTATTCAAGGTACTTTTACAATGAATTTGAATATGATGTAACAACATAAAAAGTAGAAAATTGAATTAGCTTTCTGAAAATACAACTTTTATTCATAGAAATTGTGAATAGCTATGTCAAATTTGATTTTTTCTAACAATGGTATATTTTTCCAACAAAATATAAAGTATATGTTTTTGTTCGTGCACGTGTCCAGTGCCTTAACGATGGAATTTCATTACAAAAACTTGTATACTTGTAGAGAACCCGCGGTGTATTTTTTCAAAATTTATATATTAATTTTATATATTTTCCTAAAATTACAACGTCATTTGTTTGTGCAAGCTAAGACGGTCTTAACATGATCAAAACAATTTCTATTTTTTTTAGATCGTACATATCAATCTCCTCTAGTGGTGCATATTACTCATTCGGGAAATGGTTAGGCCGAAAAATTTTATAACATAAATAAGAGAGGTATGTATTCTAGGATTTTGATATATGCGAAGACAAAATTAGATTAAAAATAATAAACAATATTAATTTTAGAAAAAAATATATATTTAGAATCTGCATAGTTGACTCTAGCTATGTCTGTAGTTTCGACAACAACTGAATTGTTTAGCCTGCAAAAAAATAACGTCAAAGACGGATATAAAAGAGGTATTCACAAAAATGGAGGTTTTTATCAATTCGCATATTGAACCACTAGGTTTTTCATCGCCAACCTAAATCCAAGGCAACCAATTTAGAATACAAGTTGTTAATCGTGCAAAAAAAAATTGAATTCAAAAGAACATGCACGTGCTCTAGGAATGCGCACGCATTCCTAATAGCACGCACACACTATAGGAACGTGCACATGTTACTAAGAGTGCATTGACGCTCTTGTAATTTATTTGTTCTTTGTCATTCCCCCATCCTCTCTCTCTCTCCTACATCTACCCCCCTTCTCTATCTCCCTCTCACTCTCCCACTCTACCCCCCTGTCTGTCTCCCTCTCTCTCCATCTCACACTCCTATACATGGTAAGACCTAGAGATGAAAATACTTAGACATCACAAGGCATTGAAATACCTAGATCTAGACCTTGCATTGACATGCCTCGGACTCTCACGCCCTCTCTCTCTCTCTCTCCCCTTTGTCCCTTCCTCCCCTATTACGCCCCCCTCTCTCTTCCACCTCTCTCCCACCATTTCTCTTTCTCCTCATCGTTAGTCTTAGTGACACTCTCTCTCTTCCCC
>SNQJ01S0000797.1:274754-297277 GCA_010110895.2 Picea sitchensis | reverse complement strand
CACCCTCTTTTTTTCTTCCCCTCTCCCCATCCCACACTCTCTTTCTTTCTCTCTCTTCACCCCCCTATATACATCGCAAGGAAATAAATTCCCTTGACCTAGACATGTCAAAACCTAGACCTAGACCTAGACCTAGACATGGTAAGAACTAGACCATGAACTAGACCTATACGATTACCATGATGTAGACCATGACATAGACCGACCTAGAACATGACACCGAGCTAGAGTTAGACTTATACCATGACCTAGACCCCCTAGCTCCATCTAATCCTATTCATAACCTATACTCGACCCTTAACTACCTCCACACACGATCCCTAAGTTCACTATGAATATAACTCTTGTTAAAGGCCCCAAAACCCTTGGACTCATATCACCCACATCTTGGTGCTCTAACCATTGTTATATGCTTCAAAACACTTTCAATCCTAATCCCTTAGGTCCTAATTGTCCCCAAACCCCTATACATATTTATTCATATAGATGTTTGGTCTATAATAAATGTTATATATGTTTCATTAAGAGCGTGCGCACACTCTTGTGACTTGAAATCCTTGTGAGTGTGCACTCATCCACACCCAACATGAATGTGTGTGCATTCCTAGAACATTCACGCGCTTTAGTGCAAACTCATTTTAGGAACACATGTACATTCTTGCTGGGCATTTTAATGTTCCAAGAACACTCCTCTACCTCATATATCTCAATCTCGACATCTTCATGCCCAACATATGAACATAAAAATAGCAGGAACAAACGGGTTTTTGTCTTTTTTGTCTTGTTGTTTAATTATAGACAATTTTGTGCTATTGCAAGAAAATTGTGGGAAGAATTGGAAGACAAAATTGTCCAAGTGGAATTGGAATTGTTGGTTGTGTCTTCTTGTGTACTCTTGGAATTGGAAGACACATTTGTCCAATTAGAATTCTTAGTTTTGTCTTATTGTGTAATACCAAGTCAAATTTGTCCAGTTGGAATTGTTAGTTGTCTTCTTTTGTAATACCAAGATAGATATGTCTAATTGGGATTGTTAGTTTTGTAATAACAAGACAAATTTATCCAATTTGAATTGGAATTTTTAGTTGTGTCTTCTTATGTAATACCAAGACAAATTTCTCTAGTTGGAATTGAAATTATTAGTTGTGTCTTATTTTGTAATACAAAGACAAATTTGTCCACTTTGAATTGGAATTGTTAGGTGTGCCCTCTTGTCTAATACCAAGACAAATGAGTGGTGGGGTGCTTGGAAGCCAATTTTTCTCTTTAAACATGGGGAACCAAAAAATTCTAGAAAGAAAGTCCTCGAGGAAAGATAAACCCACGAAAAGGTAGAAGAAGAAAGAGAAAAGGAAAAGTTACGTATGTCAAAGCATAGGCTTTCAAAAGAGGGAAATCCAATTTCTAGAGGAATATATGTCATTGTTGTTTCTCCTCCATCACCACAAGAAAAGTGCAAGAGTTCAATAGAGATCAATCCATGCAGTATCTCATCAAGAAAACTTGTTGTGGATGACCATATGATGGAGGATTTTCTTGGAGCTGATTGTACAATGGATGAAATTAGAGATGCAACTGGTGCACAACATTGTGGTGAAGAAGTTCTTGTGGTGCAACCTCTTGTTGGACAGTCAGGTGTTCTAGAAACTAGTCAATCCCATGTCCATTATTCTCCCAAATTTGATCCATCAATGATTTAAGGGGAAAGAACTACAACATTGTTAACTCCACAACATGGAGGTCAAGAGTGCTAGAATAGGGGTTCATCATCCCTACCTATATCGAATAGTGTGCGACAAAGAACTCCTAAATGCATTCAGGTGGATGAAAGTGGTCTAGCATCACTTAAAGGTAAGTTACCAAAAATCATTAAATAATATTTTGAACCAAAATCTAATGCCGCTAAATGTCAAGTATTTTTGTCTTTGTTAAAATCTAGAAGTTTGACTATTTTTAGGACAATTTTAGGCATTAAAACAAACAAAAGTTTAGAAGAAAGTCATCATATTGTTAGAAACCTTGTAGATGATTTTCAAAGAATTGGTAACAAATCTCGTTCTGAAGACCACAATGCAGCCCAACATGTCTTGTCACAATCAATTGTTAGCAAGATAACAAGAAAACATTGTTTACTACAACAAACCTATCATCTTATGAAATGCAATATAAAAAACCTTATATAGTATTCTCATAGATGAGATAGCCTCGAAACAGGTGGCCCAACAAATTTTTGGGCGTTCACTGGTAGGATACCTCGTTCTGACATGAAGTTAATTGGAAAATTTAAGGGACTAGTACATGATTTATGGCATGAGAACACTAGACCTTCTTCCAACCAAAACTATGTACTGAAATTGAGAAGGGAATCTAGGGACTGTGAACCCCATATTCAACACTTTCTTGACATTACAGAGGAAAAATTTGTATGAGAGATTCAAGACAATACACAGTGCACTTAACTTGGGCCAACGATCTTTCCATTAATGAAAGACTCGGTATGTTTGAATAAACAAAATTCATAACACATGTTGTTGTAGATATGACATTGAGTATGGTTATTATTATGAAACACACACACACACACACACACACACATATATATATTTCATGTTTTGCATAACACCCTTTTGCAGGAATGCTCAATTATATTGTTGCCGCCATCATCTAGAGACTTTATTCATAGCATCTTGTGTATAAGTTCGAAGAGTTGTACATTTTATCAAAAAACCTTCTTAGATGGGACATGCCCTAGGTGCGGTGGAATGGAATTACTAAGAAAGTGCATCCATGTAAGAGATGAGAATGAATTGGAGAGGAAAGAGGTTGCTTTGAAAAGATTTAAATATGTCGCATATGATATTGATGGAGGGTAGGAAAGAAAAAAGATACAACTTGTGACTTCCTAGGTACGATTATGTGATGTCATGAATAATTTCATCAAAAAGACATGACAATATGTTTATCATGTGCATGTGGCTCAATGGAAGGACGATCATTTTAGAATATGAAGAGATACATTTCATGTTGGTATTGTGTTATCATTGGTTGATTTTGTTGAGAATTGCACCCTTAAACTACAAAATGAGATTCAAAATCAATTTTATCACTTAGAGAAGGTTAGCATAATAGTCCATATCACATACATGCATGGGTCGAATTGTAATGAATAAAACATAGTTGTATTGAAGGAGTATCACTTCTACATAAGAAATGAATGATGCAATGTCTTAGCCTACATACAACATTACTTTCAATTGTTTTACAATCACCTTAAGAAGAAGAACATATAGATGGATCAACATTGGATTTGGTTAGATGGTTGTGCAAGCCAGTTGAAAAATGATCATCTATTTTAATGGTTGTGTATGTTGCACAAAAAACTCAAGGTACCACACATTTGGAACTATTTCAAGTCCAGGCACGGGAAAATGGGACCATGATGGAGCAATCACATGCATAAAAAGAGCGTTACATAGAAAATAAATGAATTTCACTACTACTTCCCTCATTCAATATGTGAAATTCAATGTTGAACGGTGTTCTTGTAACGTCCCCCAGCCAGTCTAAAGGAAATTATGATGCAAAATATAGATAAAAACAAAATTTATGCTAACTAATTTAATTCATTTACAATTAACTCATCTCTTGTAGCTTTCAACTACAAATTAAAACAGATTTAACTACTGTCTATAAAAAAAAAATAGAATCATATACATCATGCTAATAATCAACATAAAATGAAGCTAAACAACTCATTAAAACAACATATAAATCACTTACAAATACACAGAGTTCATGAACAACAATTAAACACATAATTTAACACAACAACAAGATAAACCACTTATATTTTCCCAATAGTTGTGAAACCATTTGCTTGGGATGGACGTTCCACCCAACCATAGACTAACTGTTTCAAATATCAAAAACTAGTCACCCCTAAGCTGAGGCTAGCAATCCAAAAAAGAGGGTGGTCTCTCACAGTCCATGCACAACTCATAAAACTCTCAACCCAACTGATATTCTCCTACAACTACCCCTCTTTTCCACCAAATCTCTTCCTCTTGACCTGTTCAACCCAAGGAATGTACCCCTTCATTGATCTAAGCCCCTTGGGTGTCTCATTCATTTATCAAGGCCTCTCTAGTACAAGTATCTAGGAATATATCAACTAAGAACTCAAGGGAAACTGTTGTAAGGAAAACTATCAACAAACCAACAAAAAACACTTGTTGTTTTAGTGAAAATCACGCAGGAGTTCACTCTTCAGGCTTGAAAAATGGGATCTTCATTTTTCTAGCTCCAATTCACTCTGATTACACTCCAACATGCTATATAATTCTCCATCCATGGTTGCATTAGCTTCAAGTTATGTTTCTTTCTCTCCCTTATTTCCCATGCAAAAACTTTTTTTCCTAAAAACCTATTCTCCCAACCCATACAAATTTCCTCTCTTTGGATTGCATTTATTGACTCAAACTCTTCCCCAATATGATTTTACTCAAACCCCATGTTCCCAATAACTTTGGGATGTGACCACTCACACCCACCCTCTTATATGTATTCAATTATTGGCTTTGGGAACACTCAATCATAAATGGAAAGGTTCATATACAAATAGAAATTTTAGGAAAATGGGTTAAATTAATATACATAGGTATTTCCCCCCTTGAACCCATCTTGGCCATTATCCTAGACACTCCCCCCTCTTGTGGATTAATTCAACCCGCATCTCTTTTCCATCTCCCCTTTGCAATTGACATCACATTTTTTTTAATAAAACAAGAAAATACAATTCGCATATGACATTTCTTTAGTCACAGCCACACATTATATCTACATAAGCATTAATTAAACCGAGGATTATAGTGGGATGTTACATTTCTTTAGTAATGGGAGAGGTAAAATTAACCTCTGAAGACAAATCACACAGGAAAGGACATGTACATAGATATTTTTTCGATGTGGTCGATGTAGATCAATCACAATCGTATGAATGAAAAAAAATTGAGGGCACTCATGGATTCCATTCAGTCCGAACATCAGATAATGAAATAGTTGAAATATGGACGAGAAAAATATCTTGCTTCTATGATCCATGTAGTAGTAATGAATGTGATGATTGTGAAACAACATAATGGGTTGATAGATGTGATCATGTATCACTCCCCATTAGTCAATGTATAACTATGGAATTATCCTACTTGGAGGAGGACCAATCAAGTATTTTAGTTGATTATGATCATGTCTCAGATCTTGTAATGTCAAGTTCATTGAAACCTTCTATTAAATTTTGAATAACTAGCATCAACGTTTTATGCTTTGGTCATTTAGTGGACTCACGTGTTGGCACTCCATTTTTTGTAGGGCACTTATACATTCCTTTCCTTACCAAGACATGGCACGACATCCCTTTCCTTGTCATTCCATGCCATGCCATGCCTTGCCTTACCATGCCATGTCATGCCTTGCCTTGCCTTGCCAAGACATGCCTTTCCTTTCCATGTCATGTCATGCCATGCCTTGTCATGCCTTGCCTTTCCTTTCCTTTCCATGCCATTCTATGCCATGCCATGCCATGCCTTTCCTTACCATGCCATGGCTTGGCATGGATTTCCTTACCATGTGTTGTAATCTAGGGAAAAGCAGTGAGATTTATCGATAGATCCTTACATAAACATCATAGAAGATACATACACACATATAGACATAGATAAATACATATAAAACTAATGAGATCCAAAAGAACAACACTTTATTATATAATATAGCACTACAACACCATTGTATAAAACCTCTCACATTAAGCTACTTGTGCTTTCATGTTCTTGTATATTAATACTCTTTTCAAGAAGTTGTAACTACTTAATTTCTTGGGTTGGTCGACATAAAAAATACTGCGACCAACCTCTACTTTTGATTTTGACGATCGACTGACTAATTCTTAGTCGACCATCGAGTCTAGTTGACACATTCGAATAGCCCCTACAACATCTCCCACCACCTCAGTTCCTTGCTCGTCCCGAGCAAGAGGGGAGTATACAAAATTAATTTTCCATACTTTGATTACAAAATTACAAAATTGAGAAATAGAATATGGAGAGAGAGAGAGAGAGAGAGATGCAATAAGAGGAGATAAAATACTCATATTGTGGACTAACTTAAAGTGTTATTTCTGACTTCTCTATTGTGTCTATACTTCCCTTGCCAGTCTCATCGACTTCCTTGATCTATTTACTTTCTATACTAATTTTGAAGGTGGTTTGAATGATTCTAGGGTATGATTGTTTCGTTTGTTGTATGAAATCACACCACATGATGATCTCATGTTTTTCTTATAGATTTAGTATTTTCAACTAGGAAATCATTTCAACTTTTTCTTCTATATTGGATGTCTGAATTGTACCCTAATCTTGGTCAAATTTGTGTTCTATGACCTGCAATTCATATTTGAGTTGGTTGAGACGGTAAGTTGCTTGGTTGATTTCCAATTGCACTTTGTGTCCCTCCTTCTTTCATTCCTTTTCTTGTTGTGGGAGTTGTAGATCCACTGCTTTTTCTTTTTCTAGTTGTGTGGTGAGGGATTCTTTGATTTTCTATGAGTCATCGATTTTATTTCTCTTCTAAGCTTTTGACTACAACCTTTTGTATCCAACATTTTCTAAATGCATCTGCAAAATGGATCGGCCATTCACTTACCACAGAATTTGTTGGTTGAGCCTAATTATCTTCCTGATTCAGAGGTCCTTGCTTTCAACCGTGTTTATACCCCATGAAGTATTTACACCCCAGAAGTATGTACACTCTTCCATGTGGGGGAGTGCAGAGGGGAGGTACCCCCTCTGTAGGGTCTGGGGGGGCTATCCCCCCGGCTAGGAGGGAAGTGCAGAGGGGTAACCCCAGAACTGGGGGCTATCCCTCGCTAGGGGTTTGGGAAAGTGGGGTCAGCGTCAGTCTCCTAATGGGGGTCTTCAGGGAGAAGCCCGAAGGAAAAAAATTACCTTGTAAATGTATATTGTAATTTCATTGTAAATCGACCGCTCATTGTAAGGTTGCAGATCTTAACGGTAGAGATTATGTTAGGGGGTTTTGCCCTAGAAGGAAACCCTCTTTGCGAGGGAAATATATTGCCTATGGTTGATCGTAATGTATTCCTCGAGATAGGAGACCGTGGAGAGAAAAGAAGAGGAAGTTAAATGGGTTTGTTGTAGGTTGCATCCCTTCATATGATGGATAATAAAGGAAGGACCCTCGGGTAATTTTCCTCAAGTGGACGAAATTCACTAATCGGTGAACCATCGCAACTGTGGTTCCCATTGTATTGTGTATATTCTGGGTTTTGTTTCCACATTTATTTTTATTTTATTGTTCATGATCTTGTTTTTCCAACAACCGGTATTAGAGTGAAAGGTAACTAACAGGAAAAGAAGGTTCCTCGGTTTGAGTGGGAGCAATGTTGGAACATGGAAAGTTTAGGGTCTAGAAATTTAACAAACAAAACTACCAACTATGGAAGATCTTCGCAATTGGAAGATTATTTATATTAGAATGATCTATTCCCACCATTGAGTGCAGTAGCAAAGAAGTCGACGACCAATGAAGGATCTAAGAATGGAGATTCTTGACGTAAAGGTTTAGAAACACACACGGACTGGTAGCGTCAGTGGATTTCTATATTTCCAAAGAAAAGACAAGAAAGGGTTTGATGGACGCATTGACCAAATGGTATGAAAAGCCTTCAATGTCCAATAAGGTATTTCAATGAAGAGATTATTACCATTGCTATGTCAAAAGGTGGGTCCGTTGCAGATCATTTAAATGAATTTAATATGGTTACTTTGCAATCAACTAAGTTCTCGTAAAAAGCTGACTTTGATGATGATCGGCTCTCTTAATCGCGGTGGCTCATTGTTAGAAAAGTTGGAACAAAATTGGTCATTATCGGGGTAACTCTACCGGGTTCAAATACTTTAAAATTTGATGATGTTGTTGGTGTTATCCTTAGTGAGGAAATGCTACTGAAAATAATAGGTGAGACATCAATTAATGCATTAAACATAGAGAACAATGGAATAAAAAAGGATAGAGTGAGGGCTCCTCGTGGAATCACCAGGAATTGAGGAAGGGCGCATCCAAACTGCACTTGAAAGATAGATGTTGGAATTATGGGAAGAAAAGACATCTAAAGAAAGATCGTACCCAAAAGAAACAAAGAGATGGACAATGAGAGAAATCAAGAAGCAAATGCAGGATGTGTTACAAGATGCTTTGACTTTTTCTATAGATAATATTTATGAAATCTCGCTAGTAGATTCAAGAGCTTCATTTCATACCACACCCATAGAAACATTTTCTAGATTATGTTCAAGGTGATTTTGAGGTGTTCATTTATGATGATGCACCATGCAAAATTGTTGGAATGGGAAAAGGTAAAAATAAAGCAACCAAATGGAAACCAATGGTCAAGGAAAAGAGGTAAGACATGTTCCGTGAGATTGAAAATCTAATTCTTTAATAGGCAGTTGGCAAGGAAGGTTGTATATCCATATTTACGATAAGATGGAAGGTCATCAAAGGATCAATAGATAATGAAGTGAGAAGGTGGTACATTGTATTTATGTAATCGTAATATCATTGACTCTTTCTATCTTTAGCTTCCACAGAGTGTGTATACAACACCATGGCATCATAGGTTTGGACACATGAGGAGAAGGGCATGCGTGACATTTCACAAAAGAAATTTGTTGCCGATCTTAAACAAATTGATTTTGGACTGCGGAGCTAATTTTGTTTATGGAAAACAAAGAGAGTCAGATTTCTAGTCGAAAAAGAAAAGAAGAATGAGTGTTAGAAAGCTGGTGCATACATATGTATGGAGACCAGCTCAAGTATCATCTCCCTTGCGGGATTAATTATTATGTTACTTTTATTGATGATGCAACTGAAAAACTTGGGTTTATCGTAATCAATAAAAAATCATTGTTTTTGATACTTTTAAGAAATGGAAAGCTTGGCTGAGAATGAGACAGGAAAAACGCAAGATCCCCATCAGATACGAAAGTAAATGTATTGCAAATGCTGAGTCGACATCATTTGTTCCATACCATGGGATCCAGGAGAGAAGACGTAGCCCAAGAAGAAAATGGTGTTTCTAAAAGGCATGAACAGATAATCAAGGGAAAGCGCGAGTGCAGGACAATGCCGGTTTTCCTTACGCCTGGTAGATGTTTTAGATACTATTGTTTACTTAATAAAATGAGGGACCTCCAAGTTCGGATGGCAGAATCGCAGGAGGAATGGACAAGAAAAAGGTGTCCCATTGTTTTTGAAAACTTTCGGTTGTGAAGCATTTGTCCATATTGGATAAAGAAAATAGAACAAAGTTTGAGGCAAAATCCAAGAAGTTTTCCTTTATTGGATATGGTGTTACCGATTTTGGTTATCGCTTATGGGATTATGAAAATAAAAAAAATCATTAGGAGTAGAGATGCCTATTCAATGAGAAGGTCATGTACAAAGGTCGCATTGCAGGAAAGAAAATGTGAAAGAAAACAACAATGCACAAGCAAGCTTGATGAGATCAAAAATAAATTCCAAAGGAACCGTAAAATCAAAATGTACAACAACAAAGAGCAAGAAAATTCCCAAACATTCAAGTGTTAGTTAGAAAATCAATGTGTTGGTAGCAATTCCAACGATAATACTTTCATTGTATTATTTATTGTTGACTAATTTTAGTGAACAAAAATGTTATGAAGAAGCAATGCAAGTAGACACCAAAAGAAGTGGGAGCATGAAGAGGAAATGGATTCCTTTGGCAAATAACCGTAGGATTTGGACTTGGTTCGCTTCCTCGCGAGAAAAAGAGCATTGCGTATCAAATGGGTTTACAAGTTGAAGGAAGAAGATGGAGGGAGAAAACGATACAAGGCTAGACTTATTGTAAAAGGGGTCGCACAAAAAGCAGTATGATTTTCGATTAAAATATTTTCCCCATAAAATGACTCTCAATTGGGACTACGGCTTTAAGCCCGTGGTAGTAAGACGCAGAATGTAGCTATAGATGTAAACAACTTTTCTCCATGGGGATTTGAGGAAGAGATTTATATGCGCTATTCACGTGGGTGTCGTAAAGTCAGCTGGAAGGAGAATTGGTATGCAAGTTGAAGAAGAGATTAAAGCAATTAAAAGAAAGTTCTAAGGTAGTGTTAGTTTGATAGGTTTATGATAGAGTAGGGTTATAGTATATGTCATTTTTGATCACCGTGTTTATTTTAAAAGCAAGAAAATGGAAGCTTTATTATCTTGATATTGTATGTAGATGACATGCTTTACGTATTCAATATACGTGGATATAAATGTGCTCAAGATGAAATTAGCCAATTCATCATGGACATCGATTTGGGTGCCGAGCAAAACCTTGGCATTGAGAATAACAAGAGACAAAAATCACAAATTGACATTGTCTCGTGGTGAGTACCAGAGAAGGTGTTGAGAGGTTTAGAATGCGTAATGCAAAACCGCTAGTACACCTTTGGCCAGCCATTTAACAATGAACTAAGGAAATGTGTGTCCCAAGACACAAGAGGAGATAGAATACATGTCCAGGGTCCCTATTCATCATCGGGCTTGGCAGCCTTTGATGTATGCAATGGTTTGTAATAAACCGTACATTGCACATGCAATGAGTTGCAGGAAGGTATATGAACAATCCGGGGAAAGAACATTGGGAGGCAGTAAAGTGGATTCTCAATTTTTTGAGAGGTACTACTACTCATGCAATATGTTTTGAGGTTCAAACACTTTCTTATAGGGATATGTTGATTTAGATATGGCGGTGATAAAGACAACGTAGGAGCTCATAGGTATGTTTTTACTATAGGTGGAACAATGCTAGTGGATTTTTACAAAGGTTAAATTTCAACAAAGGTAGAGTATGTTGCTACCATAGAGGCTAGTAAAGAGATGATTTTGGTTACAAAGAGGTTTATGGAGGAATTGGGAAAGAAAAAGGAGAACATCAGGTTGTAATCATGTGACAGTAAGAGTGTCATTCACCTTGCAAAGAAATCATCCTTCCATTCAAGACTAAGCATATAATGCATTGAGGTAACACTCCATATGATTCTCCTAGAAGATGGACATTTGGAAAGACACACCACTAAGCTGTAACCCCAAGTAAACATGTTAACAAAGGAGTAACCAGAGAGAAACTAAGTTCCCGCCAAGCCAGCTATTCAAGAATGAAGATGAAGATGATAAATCTTCCAGTCCAAGAAGGTTCGAGTCCAACATATACAAATGTGAGCTGTTGAGATCACCAAGTGGGATACAAGTTGTAGAGCCCGATTATCTTCCTAATTCATAGGTCCTTCCTTTCAACCACAAGCTTATACCCCATGGTATTTACACCCCGTGAAGTATGTACACTCTTCCATAGAGTGGGGGGTACCCCCATTGGGAGTTCGAGGGGGCTATCCACTAGGGTCCGGGGACAAGGTTCTACGTCCCTTTTATCCCTCCGACTAGGGGGTCTGGGGACAAGCAGGGGTTCGGGGGCGAAGCCCCAGAAGGAAAAATTGCCTTGTAAATGTATATTGTAATTTCATTGTAAATCTGGACCATTCATTATAAGGTTGCAGAGCTAACGGTAGAGATTATGTTAGGGTTTTTTTCCCTAAAAGGCAACCCTCTTTTATGAGGGAAATGTATTGCGGCTATGGTTGATCGTGAATATTGTATTGTGAGATAGGACACTGTGAGAGAAAGAAGAGGAAGTTACATCGGGTTTGTTGTAGGTTGTATCCCTTCATATGCTGGATAATAATAAAGGAAGGACCTGGAAATTTCTCTGGTGGATGTATCCCACACTAGGTGAACCACGTAAATCTGTGTCTCTATTGTATTGTGTATCTTCTGTGTCTTATTTCCGCATTTGTTTTATTTTATTTCTCCACGGTCCTGTTTTTCTAACAGAATTCAGTGTGATAGATTGTTTGGTCAATTTGTCTATATTCTACTTGAATTCTTTAATATTATCCTATTCTGTCACCAAGGCTATGTCCATCTGCTCTTGAGTTTTTGAATTTCCTTGGCTATTAATTCACATTGTTGTCTGACTTCCTCTTTATATTTTTGTAGAGTCACTACCTGTTGTTGGTATTTTGTATTGGTTTTGATCAACCTTTCAATTATCTCTTTAAGATATGCTAAGGGGTTATGTGCCTCTGGTATCTTCTCTATCCCCTCATGCAACCTAACTTATTCTCTACACTCCTACAAGATGTTATTTTATTCTTGTTTTAATTTCTTGACCCAACTTCCTTCTTTGAGCACCTTCTTCCACCTCCTTGTTCATTATTTCAAAATGGCTCCTTGTAAGTCAAATAAGTATTTGTCAGAAATAGTGGTCAATTCAAACATGGCTTCAACTGTGGAAACCGATGGGATGGTTGGGAGGGTTGTTCTAATAGTAATCATGGGCAACTACTTTTTCCTTTCTTTATCTACATATTTTGAGGGATGATTATATTTTTCCACCATTTGCTATGCCGTTGGAATGCTCTTTTCACTTGTTTCTTCTTCCTCTTGCTGATTGTTTTGCACTTGATTCTCCAATGTGTCCTGAAGATATTGGGTTGGACTGTTTTTGTTATTATGCTCAGAATCAATAGGATTGACCTCGGAGAAGTGCCTCTCATTATGTAGGTTCTCCAATATTTTTTTCTGTATGTCTAGGATGTCACTTCCCAGCTATGATTCCTTAATAATCTAGCGAGCATCCACTTGTTGTGTTTTTGTTGTTCTCAAGATGTCTTCCTACTGATCCAAAGCCTCGAACGGGTGAATCACTTGATTTTGTGTTTGGAGGGATGGCTTTCCTTCCTGTATTGACTCAACTTGTTGGTGTGGTGGAGTTTGTTCCTTGGTCAACTGATGTTGTATCGACTCAGTGTGTATTTCCTCTACCGGCATCTACTGATCTATGTTCAATGTTTCAATATCAACATTGTCTGACTTGACTAGATGATTGGATTATGTTCTTTCCGATGATTTGGTGACTATGAGGTGCCTTTTATTTTTCTTTGATGGTCATTATTCTACAATGAGTATTGGCTACGCTGGGGGTGATTCTCTCATTAGGACAATTGTTGCATCATGTGTTCTTTTCTTACTTGGTGTTGTTATCAGCCTCAACTCCCATTCTATCATAGTTGTTGTGACCTTTGTCGAGCTGACAATAGTAGTTTTAATTTCTAGTTTTTTTTGTATTTCTATCCCTCTTGTTTCAATTTTCTTGATTGTTCTCTTGATGTCCTTGACCTCCTGATTTTGTTCCTTAGCTTTCTCCATAACCTCCTTCATTCATGGTCCAATGGAGGAACTGTATTTTTTTTCATGACGACAATGTCTTGTCGAGTTTTCTTTATCTTATAGACAATCTTAGTGGTAATAATTGACAATTTCTCTTGGATGATGGAGCCATTGAAGTTGATTCCCTCATTCGATTGGAATATTTCCATCCAAATTTCCTCTGTGTCTATTTCTATCTCTTCTTCCTCAATGGCCTTTTTTCCCTTGTTCTTTTTGGTTGGTTGCTTTCTTTTACCTGGGGATGGATTTGAAGGTACAACTATCAAGGATTGTAAATCCTCAATGAAAGGAATTGCATATAGAGTTTCTTCTCTTTATTCTTCTTTCTCCCCATCAGTCAGTGGTAATACTAAAGGTACCCTTGTCTATTGTGCTTCAGGGGGAATTTCTATCTCTTGGTTGATTTGCCTTTCCATCTCTATGAAAATTTATTCTGTTGTTAGTTGGTAGTGTAGTTATTTTGTCTCTGGTGCAGAACCAAATCTACACAACAACTTTGTACAATAGAGGTCGATTTGAATATGGTAGGGTGATGGTAACGTCCCACATACTAATTTTTCGAACTAGCATCTATGTGTACTGTCTTTCAAACATGCAACCCATAGTTGAAATATCTCTTGTGGTTGCAGTGAGCTTGACATGTATGTTTGATTAAATGAAAAGACTATGTACTTCTCCATTGTCAGGAATTTCTTAACTGTAAATGTTGGATCTCTGACGGGACCATATTGTTCCATTGATAGCCAAATTAGTAATGAGTGAAATTTGATGGCCTTTCCAGAATCTTGGCATTCTTTGCAGTTGGTTCTGATTGTGTAGGCTAGGTGTTCTTCCCATTTGAACCTTTCAACATTATTATAAACTTTTTCTATTGATTTGACCATTTTCATTTTTACATCTGATTCCTGACCTACCAGTGTGAAGCACAAAGACATTATTATTCTAGTCTAGTGGGCTCTTAAGTTAGTGATTTTATTAATCAACTACCCCTTAGAAATTTTCGACGTTGTCGACCCGTAAAAAATTACATCCATTCGTTGGTTTTGGCCGACCTCGATACCTTGGCCCCTGTCTTCAGAATACCTGTAATGTGATAGATAATTCTACCTGTTATTGTTATTTTTTGGTCTAGCCAAAGGTATCCTTGATGATACTGAATAAAAATGAACGTCTCTGCTTCTTCCTTCCATCGTCTTGTGTTGATGATTTTTGGGGCTCCAAGGATGTGTCTAATTCCTTCTTTTTCCAGGAATTTGGTTTCTTCTTTCCATATTCCTTCACGCATTTCCCATTCTGTGAAGCTTTGCCAATGTATTCTCCAATCTTCTTCCTCTATCCTCAACTACTAGATATTATGCATTCAGATTTCAGCAACAATTTAGTCGCTCGGTTAATAACTTGTCTTGATATTGAACCATCCATTGTGTTTCCAACTTGACCTCATATCCTTGACATTTTTGGATCTTGATCACTGGTTTCAGGAAAAACCAATGAACTTGTGGGTTCAGTTGACTTTGTACTCTTCTCTATACTTAACTATGAAGGTGAAAATAACAATGAAGCAAAGTCATAGGCTTCTTCGATATTTATAGCCGGTACCGAAAGCGTCTAGTTGAATGCGTCCAGTTGTTATCAGATTTTCCATCATAAATATTGGTGGTACAAGAAAATTGAATGAGTGGATGTTTATATCATTTCTCCACTGGAATTCATTCATGTCCCATCGGTCACTAATTTATAGATATTGTGAGTGGTTGTCACACATAGCGTTGTAATTATGTGTTATGTGAGTGACTGTGCAACGATCATTTTTGTGTTGTTGGTCATTAATGTTCTTGTCGGTCATTACCTGTCTGGAATTAAATGTTCTTTCTTTAATGACATCATTGTTTCCTCGATCGGTGTTATCCTGGGTTTGATCGATGAGGTCTCCTCTATTTATACATGTTCGATACATGGGACGACTGATCAATATTATTGAGTCGTATTGTTCTTTATTACTGGGGTGACTTAGTCAATGTCTCTGGTAGAATGTCTTCTCGTTCATTTTTCTATGTTTATCTACATCTGATTGATGTCGTCCTTCACCATGCTAGTTTGATTCATTCTCTCTTATTATTTGCTCGCTTGATCTACACTCACTTGTTGTTGATCTTATCTTCTCACTTGATTCTCTTTTCATAAGTATTTGTCGTAAGTTGGTTGACGGGGTGGAACGTTGGGAATATTTTATACTTCTTCATCTAGGGATCAACCAGGGGCTACTTTCTCTCTCCATTATACTTTATTGTTTCTTTTATTTGATTCCATGATGGTCCTTTAAATACTTTACCTTTTCGGTTTCACATACCTGAATTTCTCCAACTGTTTATTGTTTTTTAAATTTAAGTAGGGTTTATTTCTCGTAAGAATAATTAGTCGATTTATTTGATTTTAGTCAGTTCCTAATGGTAATTCCCTGCTAAATTTTTTCAATAGGGTTCTTTTCTTTTACACATGGTACTTCTTTAGGCGGGCACCATTAGTTAATTTCTTAAATGGTTTGCCCATTAATGTTCGGAGTTGGACTTCTTTGACTGGTTGAATATCTTCTACAAAATAAGGTCCAAGCCATGTTGTCTCTAATTTTCTAGGTTTACCTTTTATGCGATTGTCATATAACAAGACTATATATCCTTATTTTATATCTTTTTTCTTTATATGTCAATCATGCCATGCTTTCTGTTTTTTCTTTTGAACCTCTTGGTGATGTGTTATGATAATAACTTCTTGTCCATAGATGAGCTTGAATGAAGTATTCCCATTTGATTGTTTCTATGTTGATCTATATGCCCAACGAACTATATGAACCTTTTCATCCCAGTTGTCTTTGTTGAGTCCGCAAATCTTTGTGATTCCTTTGTGTAATGTTTTGTTAAATGATTCGACCTCCCCATTTTCTTGTGGACGGTAAGTTTTCATTCTTATATGGTCGATCAAAAACTTTTCCAGTAGGACTTTAATTGTTTCATTCAGGAAGTGAGTTCCTTGAACACTTATTAATTTCAGAGGACACCCAAACCTTGTAATTATATTTTGGTATATGAATTTTGTTTCTATATTTTAGTACAAGATTGGACTGGCTAAAGTTTTTCCCACTCAGTCACATATTCGACCAAAGTAATAATGTACTTGGCACCAATTTTGTTTCCCTCTGTGGAAATTTCCTGACAAACTCGATAGCCCAAATTTGGCATGTTCAGTTGTGGTTTATTGAACCTAGTGGCATTTCATTTTTCCACAAGGTTGTCCAAGCCTTTGTTAACTATCACATATTATTACTTGGTCCCGATAGTATTTATGTAGAGTTGACCACCACAGGCTTGCTTGTGGTATATTTATGGCTGTCGTGTTGGCTTGAAAGTGACCCCCGACTACTCCTGCATGAGCTTCGTTGATAATATCGTCCCTTTTTTTCTCAGGCACACATCTTCTTAAAACATCATCAATTCCAATTTTGTATAAATATCTATTTATGATTGTGAAAGGTGCATCTTTGAGGGATAAAACTTTTTTTTTTCTTGTTGGGGGGTCCTTTAGGGCCCTTCCTTCTTCTAGGAAATTAGCAATATCTTCTAACTCTTTAGGGGTAGCTTTGACTCAAAATAAATGTGTGTTTGAGAGATCATCGTCGATGCCTTTCGGGTCTTCTCCTGTTTCCAGTCATGATAGGTGGTTAGGTTGGACATTCTTTTTCCCATGTGGTATGATTATTTCAGATTCAAATGCTTGAAATAAGATTAACCGATGAAAAATATTTTCTTGATGGAATGGTTTATTGACCAAGTATTTCAGTGCTTGATGGTCTGTGAAAAATGTGAAGGGATTTGTAAGTAAGTAGTGACAAAATTTTTGTAGAGAAAATATCATTGCTAGGGCTTCCCTTTCCATAGTCGAATAATTTATTTCTACCTTATTCATTTTTTACTTGAATATTCATTTGAATGATCAATTGTTCTTCGTATGGTTGTGCTAATACCGACCTGGCGGCTACAATGGATGCATCGACATGGACATGCAATTTTCTCGACTAGTCTAGAAATTTTAGAATGGGGACTTCGACCAACTTATTTTTTAAGAATTCGAATGATTCTTGACAATATTGTCTCCATGTAAACTCAACATCTTTTCACAAGAGCTCATCTATTGGAAAGGTGATGTCCGAATAGTGGCGTGTAAAATTCCTATAATATCCAGTGTGTCACAATAAAATTTAATTTATTATTGATTCACAGTCGGATTTAGATTGAGGATAATTTTAATCTTTTCCATGTCCACATTTACTCCCTCTTTAAAAACCATGTGTCCTAGAAGGATTCCAATTGGTGTGGAAAATATGCATTTCTTGATGTTTAGTGATAGTCAAATTTGTCTACAGTGTTCTAGCATAAGTCGAAGCCATTGTATATGATTTTTGAATAGAATATATATTTTCCAGTTGTTGAAATATACAACCATAGTTTTATAGATATAGTCTTGAAATTCCTTAACAACTATTCTCGAAAAAATTGTTGGCGTGTTCTTCAATCTAAATGGCATGAATCTGTAGGTGAAGGATCCAAATTCCCAGACAAATGTTTTTTTTGACTGATATTCTTTTCTATTGGCACCTGGTCATAACTTGAGAACCCGTCAGTGAATAAATAACATTCATGAACAATGAATTCATTGATGATTTTATCAGCAAAGGGTGTGGGGAACAGATCTGTCACGGTCAGTTCTTTTAGTCCCCGGAAATCGACACAAGTTCTTAATTTTTTGGGATCGTGTTTCTTTGGTTGCAGCACCATGGGAATTTCCCATTCTGCCTTGTCAATAGGGTAAATAATAACTTCTTGTAACATTCCTTTGATATCTTTATGGATGATTGATTTATATTTATGTTCTATTTTGTATGGTTGTTTCTTGATTGGATTTGCTCATGGAATAAGTTCAATCTTCATTTCGTCCATTTCCTCTACAAGTCCTTTCAAATCCTTGTAGTCTTGCGCAAAAATGTCTTGATATAATTTTAATAGGTTGACTTTGTCAATTGTTTGTTTGTTGAACCAATAATTAACTATTTGTACCATTTTTGGTTGATCATCATTTGATATGTCAAATTATTTTGTTTTGATTTCCACATTCATCCATTTTGGTGGTTTCACTTTATTGAGGTAGAATTTGCCTTCTTCAATTTTTGTGAAGATTTATGGGAAGTTGGGTTGTTCTTGGTGTTATTTTTTTTCTGTGACTATATTTAACACTGACTTCACATGGTTTTTCAATGTTGGGTGGTCTTTTCCACTGGAAGCTTTGTCCTAGSCATTTTATATTTTCCATGTCGATCCTTTGTGTGGTCAGGAATTCTTTATTTTCTGCYGACACAAAATTGCAAGTTGATGTCGATCCTAAATCAACTGACATATTTGGTTTTTCCTTCTATACAACTGGTGATAGATTTTCTAGAAACATTTTTATTTATTGTGCTTCATCTCTCAGGTGTTCCKCTTCTAGATTAAATTCAAAGTCTAGCACAAAATTGTATTTAATTTAAGCCTAGTTTGATGTATGGCCACAAGTTTCTTCAATATTATACCATTTTTTTGGTATTTCATCTAATGTACATGGAAACATATGGGGCTACACCCTTTCATATTTATATCTTATTTTTCTCCACTCGCTTTCATAGTGTTGAATATGCTCTACTGGGTCATACCCAATTCTGAAGGTGGGAATATCTGCGACTTTGGACAATTCCTTATCTCCAAATCATTCGACGAAGTACGTCAACATAGTCGTCCATGTTTGTAATATGGGGGAATGTGTTTCCCACCATCTTACAAGTTGTCCTATGAAATTTTCCATAAGGCTCTATGTCCTCCCTTGCTCTCCTATGGATTTTTCTACTTCTTCAATATGAGTCGAAGGTGCATATCATTCATTGCATCATAATCATTTACTTATTTGATTGTCAGTCAGTATAAGAGTGGGAGTTTGTTGAATTTTTCTTTCATACACTTTTGGTATGGCCTAAATTAAGTAGCACGTACTAACATGTTTCTTTGGAATGATTTCAATAGATCAACAATATTTCGCATGTGCTTCACAATTCTAAATTTTCCAGTTATATAAGGAAGAGACAGAATTATGCCCGGAAAACATGGGAGATTCTCTCAAAATTTATCCTTTTGTAGTCGGTTCTACATAATATCGTTGTTCGTTGTTTATCTAGTAAAAGCACCAAGCTTCTTGATCTTCATACCATGATTCCATCCGTGGTTTTCCTTCCTTTGGATCCAAAGGAGTGATTACTTTCCTCCCACTTCCTTTCAAGTTAATTCTATCTCTTTCAAGGGATATAGTTTCTTTCATTTGTCGACCCCATGGTCCAATGACAAGAGTTGCATATGTTGGAATTCCTTCAACGAGTTTGATTACTTCAGAGTAAACCAAAGTCGGTATTCTCATAATTTGAGTGTCTACATTTCTCAATATTCCAATCGGTTCTATTAATATTTGATTGGATAATTTAAGATAGTTCATAGTGGGTGTTAGGGTGGGTTGACCCATTCATATCCATGTTTCTCTTGGAAAAATATTTACTTGAGATCCAAAATCAATGACCACCTGATTGATCATCATTCCCTCAATCTCCAAGTCGACTCATGGATCATATTATTTATGTTTATAAGAGAGGTGCCTTGCATCCTTGGTCAGTATCTGGCCATCTTTGTATTCACATAATATGTTGAGTAGGTCCAACAATCAACCTATTGAATGCTTTTCTTGTAGGGGATGCATACATTCTTGGATGGTGTCTTCATTTCATCTTCCCAAGTTTTTTTGAACTTCTTCGGAATTCTTGAAGAAATCAATAGCTTCTCTCATGATTTTTTCTTCTTTGACGGGATTTCAGAAGGTATTAGATTTCCTTCTTTACTGATCTTGTAGTGGAGTGTTAATATATCGTCTTGCACCTGACCTTGTAATGATATGTAAGTTTTTTCATTTCATCACCTCCTCCTTGGATACTGCATGTAGTAGATTGACATTTTTTATTGGCATGATTTTATCGAGTACTATTGAGAAGTGTTCTAAAGAGTGGTATCCAACACCGCATATATTGAAAAATTTAAAATGAATTCTATCTTTTATAAGGAAGATGAAATTCATGATATTTTTCAAGCCTACCATGATGGTCCTTGTGGAGGACACTTCGCAGACAAGAAGACCGCTTATAAAGTTCTACAATCTGGTTATTATTGGCCTCATATTTTCAAATATGATAAAATCTATGTATCCAATTGTGATGAATGCCAATGAATGTGTAAGCCTACTGCACCAGACCAAATGCCACTTCAAGCCCAAGTAGTCATTGATCCTTTAGAGAAATGGGCATTAGATTTTGAAGGGCCCATTAACCCTACATCTAAAAAGAAAAAGTACATACTTGTATGTACTGACTATGTGACTAAGTGGGTTGAAGAAAAATCTTTACCATCTACAAGTGAACAATCAGTGGTAGATTTCCTTTTTAATGACATCTTTACTAGATTTGGTCTACGTTGAGAAATGTGACTAATCAGGGAACTCAATTCACCTCTAATCTAATCAAAGCTATTACAAAACAGTACCAAATTAAACACAGGAAATCTACACCCTACCATCCACAAGAAAATGGAAAAGTAGAATCTACCAACAAAGTTATTGAGCCCATTCTTACAAAAAAAGTATAGCTACACCACAAGGACTGGGCTGACAGATTGCTAGAAGCCTTATGGTCTTATAGAATCACCTGGAGGAATACAACATGACATACACCCTACGAGTCGGTGTATGGGAAGCAGGTACTTCTCCCCATAGAATTCTAGATAAAAACCTTCAGGACCGTAGTACAAGTTGGCATGAACTTGGATGAAGCCCATCAACAAAGACTCTTGCAGCTTGATGAGTTGGATGAAATCAGGCAGGAAGCACTTCAAAGAACCACCCTCATTCAAGAGCAGAGAAAACAATGGCATGACAAGTATCTCAAAAAGAAAAAATTTCAACAAGGAGATTGGGCCCTGTTGTATGACAGCAGATTCAAGAACTTCAAAGGTAAGTTAACTACTCGTTGGATGGGATCTTACAAAATTGACACTGTCTATGACAATGGTTCAATCAGGATAAAGAAAATTGATGAACAACAAACACCACTACTTTTGAATGGTCACCGGTTGAGAATTTATAACAAACCCCTATCAAAAGAGGATTTTTTGACTCGTATACTATAGAATTCAGATATGCAGGTGATCATTAAGGAAGAAGACCTTCCTACTGATCCACATTGATTGATTGGTTTATTTTTAAAAACTTTTTTACATAGGTGTGGATTGTGTTTTGTTAATAAGATGAAGGTAACAAGTGATTCTTACCTCCTTTTGTTTTACTTTCACATTTTATCTTTGTAAGTAGATTTCTATAATTTATTTGATCCTTCAATAACTTGCTAAACATCAGTTTGTAGGCATCAACAATACTTTGTTCTGCTCCGGTACCAGAAATCCTATTCTGGTCTGGTACCAGCAGTCCTGTGCTAGTCCGATACCATAAGTCTATCCTTATACGGTACTATCAGGACACATCACCTAATTGAAAAGGAATGTTACACATATTTCAAAAGCTTATGTCAATTAATATAAAGTATGAATCCATGCAACAACCACTTAAGATGGAACCAAGAAGCCGAATGCAGCATCAAATGGAAGCCCTTATGAAGCAATAATTTCTTTTGGTTTTGTTGCTAACTAAAGGGAACTATCTTTAATTTCTTTTGGTTCTGTTGCTAAAAGGGAATAATTTTTAATTTCTTTTGGTTCTGTTGCTAGCTAAAAGAAAGTATTTTAATTTCTTTTGGTTCTGTTGCTTGACAAAGAAGACATAATATTTACCTATGATTCTTAAAATAACCATGCTTAATCTGCTTTAAAGTCTAGAGGTTGCCTTTATCCAGTATTTCAGCATGATTGAAGGGATAAAAACTATATTAGCCTACAAGTAACTATCTCACCCTAACTAGACTTCAATAGTATTCATTGGATTATCTTTTCTAAAGAGTAATATATGAGTATATGAACACTCTCTGT